>ML109227.1:0-38993 GCA_003697995.1 Taxidea taxus jeffersonii
TGTTTGCAATAGCAAAGGACTAGAAACAAACAGGAGAAGGGACTCTAACTATAGGCATCAACCCAGATGACTCTCAGATATAGTATTTAATGCAAAAAAACAGTATCAGAAGATCTCCTAACATGCAATATAGTTTTTATAAGGATTAAAAGACAGCCAAATTAAACAATATTTGTTTACATGTAGACATAGATGAAATACAGACATAGTTGAATACAGTGTAGGAAAGCAAAGGAATGCAGAAATAAGCCTTGGGGGGTAAGGGCAGAAGAATATACAGGGGGTTGCTATTGCAGCAGGAACTAGTCTCTCTTATGTTTATGTTTAATATTATGTTTACTCACTACATTTAAGTTATATATTTCATAATCTGAGAATTATTCTTCCTCTAGTTTCCCAGTGAAGACTGTACTCCTCACAGCACTCCAGGGGAAAGGGGAGCCTCATGACATAATTTAATATTATCCTAGTCTTAAAACCCATGTACCCTAGCACAGATCTTTTTCTTTATGGTTGTTTAAGATTTGTTTGCTAAACAGACTAATGATGAGAAAAGTGAAGGTAGCAAGAAAATCCTACTGGGAGATAATTTCTAAATAAAGGAGATATAACCACACTGTTTTATTATTATAATTCCTAGTTTTGCTGGATTATTTTTCTGCCTTCTATAAAACAAAAAAATAGATTAAAAAGCACTTAGCCGTAACTATAAGGAGGTGATAAAGTAAACATTAAAACATAATTTTTAAAATTTCATGTAAAGCAATGGCATCACTGTGTCCTATGAGACAATTTTTAAAAAGATCTCTAGCAATGTTATATTGATTATATGTTTAAAAATGAAGTAGGGGTACTTGGGTGGCTCAGTCTATTAAGTGTCTGCCTTCAGTTCAGATCATGATCCCGGGGTCCTGGGATGGAGCCTGACATGGGGCTCAGCAGGGAGTATGCTTCTCCCTCTCCCTGCCCTCCACTTGTGCTCTCTCACTCTCTCTCTCTCTCAAATAAATAAATAAAATCTTGTAAAAAGTAAAAATTTTTTTAAAAAAGAAGTAGAACGGAGATGCCTGTGTGGCGCAGTCAGTTAAGCGTCTGCCTTCAGCTCAGGTCCTGATCTTAGGGTCCTGGGATCAAACTGCACATCAGGCTCCCTGCTCAGTGGGGTATCTGCTTCTCCCTTTGCCTCTGCCTCTACCTCTCTTTCTCTTTCTCTCTCTCTTTGTCTGTCTTTCATGAATAAAAAAAATAAAATCTTTTTAAAAAATTAAGTAGAATGGCTTTTTTTTTCTCTAAAAAAAAATCTCATTTAGGAAAAATTAATTGAAGTTCAACTTACCCAATATGTCTGTTCTTGGGCTTGTTCCTGTTGGCTTGAAATTTTCCTTCTTTGGCAATGCAAAATTAAGAACATTAAATTTGGTCAGTGCTTCGGATTATATCTCAGGAACATGGCAGACAACAGTGCACTGCTTTACATAAGGAAGACAAGGGCATGGATTCACTCAAAGAAAACTCAGCTTTCAGGCTATAATTCCCAGTATGTAATTTATGGGGGGAGAGAGGGCTGGATCTGATGATACTACATGATTATCGAGAAAAGAAAAAAAATCAAAATTGTGAGAAATAAGAATTAAAACAGCTAGTCTCCCTTGAAAAATGAATTTGTAATGGGAAATGTACATTTGAAAAGACAGAAAATGGGCCCTTTCTATTTTGCCCCAACAGAGATAGTAGCTAGATGTTAACTGCTAGATTTAGCAAAGCTCTTAGAGAAAACCAGATGTAAATCTGTGTCTTCCCTTGTAATTTTAATCACTCCATTATCATCTAAAGTTTTTTTTAGTGGAGTATATCTCTGCTATATTTAACCAGGATCTATCTTATCATTTGCTTCTGAAACAAAGAAACACTACATTATAATAGGGGTTAAAAAGCAAGGATCCTGAACTGAACCTTCCATTTGTCTGTTTGCTCTACCCATTATTGCTTATCCAATCTTCAGGCAAGTTATGTGACCTCTGTAAGCCTTCCTTTTATTATCTGTAAGATGGTCCATAGAAAACAGTTAAGCAGGGACGCCTGGGTGGCTCAGTTGGTTAAGCGGCTGCCTTCGGCTCAGGTCATGATCCCAGCGTCCTGGGATCGAGTCCCACATCAGGCTCCCTGCTCGGCAGGGAGCCTGCTTCTCCCTCTGCCTCTGCCTCTGCCTGCCTCTCTGTCTGCCTGTGCTCTCTCTCTCTCTCTATAACAAATAAATAAAAATTAAAAAAAAAAAAAGAAAACAGTTAAGCAGTGTTATGATATTTAGCCTATACTTAAAGTAATATTACCAACTCATCTGAAATTTTAGTGAGTCTGTTGCTAAAAAAAAAACCCCACAATTTCTTATACAGTTAGGAAATCATAGTAAGCAATTAAATTTAATTATGGATCATGATTCAGCAAGTATTTGTTGAGGATCTACCGTAAGTCAGACACTAAACATGAATAAAATCTGATAATCTGTAAAGTTTCCTGTAGTTCAAGTATAAGTCAATATGAAGTATTTAGTCCTGAATTGTGACTCAGAAAATACTGTATTTTTCATTAGAAATGAAATTTTCTTAAGGAGAATATCATGTCATGCTATGGAAAAAGATTAAAAGAAAAACTGTAAGGGCACCTGGCTGGCTCAGTCAGTGGAGGGTACACTGCTTCATCTAAGGGTCATGAGTTCAAGCCCCACGTTGGGCATGAAACCTACATGAAAAGAGAAAAGAAAAGAAAAGATTCCATGATTCATCTCTGAGTCATTATTAAGTGATATATCAAGAAACCTTAAGAATTAAGGTTTCCTTCCATTTTCATAATTGGTAGTACTAGACATTTGGACATGTTTTAAAGAAGTCTCTTCACTTGTTTTTTATCTTTTGTGCAATGGCATTTAAACACCTTGGTATGGCACACATGGTTTCTCAAAGGTTTAGTAGACCTGCCTTCCACTCTCATCATTTCTTTAACAATCGCTGCAAAAGGGCTCTAACATTCCAAATCCAAACTGAACTTGTGGTGCTTCTATAGCCTTGATGTGTTTTCTTCCACATGGCATTCACTCTGTTTGAATTGCATCTGAGTTTACCTACACATTTGTGAACTCTTTGATTTAATTTTTCTTTGTTGTAATGTTTTGTCGCAATGTTTTGTTGTAATGTTTTATTTTGCTATGTCACCGCCCAGATATTGTATGCTCTTTATCTTCTCTACTATGTTTGTATTCTGTGTATTGTTACAATTATCACCAATGTTGTGATGATTTATCTTGATATTTCTCCAGTTAACCAACCAGCTATAAAGAGCTGAGTCCATGTCTTATTCATATTTATATATTCAGACCTTATCTCAGTCTCTTGCATATAGGAGGTACACAACAAATATTAATGAAACTAAATTAAATAGTGTTTGAAGATCCTTGAAAATTAAATAAATTTAAAATTTGCACAAAAGCACTGTTTTATGACCATTTGATGATTAATTGATTACTTCATTAATTGATTCAACAAATATTTAGTGAGCATCTATGTGTCAAGCATTCTGACATTTGTAAGACAGATGAGTTTTGTTCTCATGGAGTTTACACTGTACTGTAAACAAATAAATAAACATATCAGGTAATTACAGGCTGTGATAAGGAGTAAGAAAAGAATAAACAGGGCTTGGGGTAGGAGATAATAACATCATCTCAGGTGGTGAGGAAGATCTCTCAGGAAGAGATAGCTTGGCTGAGACCTTCGTGTTGAAAAATAGTGAAGGTCAGGAACAACTGACCTTCAGACTTCAGACCCAGAGGAACAGCTGAGTAGAGATCCTGAAGTGAGACTAAGCTTGGAATTGAACAAATAGAGAAAAGTCAGTCACACTAGATTTTAGAGTACAAGGAAACAAAGTTCTAAGAAAGGAAGTCAAAGAAGTCAGTAGAAGGACATTATAAAGAATCTTCTTATCCATATCAGAATTTGGATTTTATTTAAGCGCCGGGAAAAAATCCCTTTCAGGTTGTTTTTGTTTTGTTTTGGTTTGGTTTTTGTCCCCCCCCCTTCAGGTTTTAAGGGAACAATTTGATTAAGTCTTTGCAAATATATTTGGTATCTCTGTAGAGAAAGAATTATAGGAAGGGAAAGCTGGAGGTAGAGCAAAATAAGAAATCAAGAAATGATGCTCGTTGAGGATAGGAGCACTAGATAGACAAAAGTAGAAGAACAAGAAAAATCAAGAATGGTTTGGGGCTCAAACAAGTAGGTAGATGATAATAGCATTAATCAAAGTGGAGAATACTTCTGTTTTTGACAAGTTAAATTTAGAATTTTTGTTAACCAAGCAGCAATGTCAAATAGAGTTCAAGGAGAGAAGCCAGTCCTCTAAATATTTGTTTTGGGAGTTGTCATCTTATAGATGCTATTTAAAGGCAAAGGATTGGATAAAACTGTGTGGGTAGCATCCTTTTTAGTGCTGAGTGTTTTCAAATCCTAGAATCTGTGCTTATTTTATTGGAAAGTTAGAAAATTATTCTGTAATTCAGTAGTAATACTTATTGAATGCTTACCAGATGCCAAGTACTGGTGAAATAACAGAGAACAAGATGAAGTCTTCTGTCCTCAAAGAGCTTAGATTATCTTGAGGAAGCCAGTAAGTAAATAAATAAGTACAAAAAAATGCCTGTAAAAAAATAAATAATAATGCCTGGATGCTCAAGACAATGAGAAAATATGGGCTAGAGAATACCACAGGGAGCTTTCTAGATAAGGTGGTCAGGGAAGTCCTTGCTAAGAGGGGACATTTCTGATATACAAATACATAGATCATAGATTTTTCTGATGATCTACATTTATCTCTAGTACAAGATCCTCTAACAATTCAGCAAAAGAAAAGATAACTTCATACTCATACCTCAGATTATTCCCCAGAATTGGTATTTTCTGGAGTTGTCAGTGGCTCATTTGACATATTTTGTCTTAATATGAGGTCAATTCACCTGTAGATTTTGATAAAGGCTAAAAACAGGAGCATGTGATTTTACACATATATGAATTAAGGTCTACCCTGTAAAATAACCCTTTATTAACTAATGATCTCTCCTTCTTATGAATTTTTATTTTACCAGTGTTTCTCCCAAGACTAGCCATTTTTAGCTTATGTGGTACTTATGTATGCACACTTAGAAGCTTTCTTCTTTTTTTTTTTTTAAGATTTTGTTTATTTATTTGACAGAGATCACAAGTAGGCAGCGAGAGAGGCAGAGAGAGAGAAGGGAAAGCAGGCTCCCCGCTGCTTATAATCTTCTTAGATTATAATCTTCACATAGAGAATCCATGTCTGAGCCATATCTATATCCCTGATACACATCTAGAATATCACCCAGCATATAGTAGTTATTCAATAAATAAATTAACTATATAAATTATGAGAGGTCTTTAAGTGGCATATTATATTTTAATTTTATTTTTAATTCTGTTAAGCACAGATAGTTACAAGGAGAGTTCCCACTGCTGGAAAAATTGTGGGTTTTTTTTTTTTACAACTTTTCATCTATTTTAATTGATAGTAGTATCAACCATCAAAAGAAAAAGTATTCCAACATACGATTCTAAATGAAGATTCTTGAAGAATAGGGGGTTGGAAATTCAACTTATATAAGGCTCACGCAGACGTCCCAAAATCTTGTCTCTCCTACCAGAAAAATGAAAGATATATATAAATATATGCACTTAGAAAGAGCTAAGCACTTCATCCCATTGAGTTCCTTTACCTTCCTGAGTCACCGTTAATAGAAATATTCTCTGTTATTCAGGCAAAGAAAGAATGATGAGAAACTCTATTATAAATTATGTCCAAACAACTGATTTATTTTTGCAGAGTTATCATTAGTTCCGGGTGGCAGTTTAATAGACAGTAGTTCTATGACAAATAAGCTGAATGAATTTTAGAAAACTATCACTACCGAAGAAGAATGTCTTAGAACCTAGTAACTGGTCAAGTGCTTTTTACCATGTTCTCTTGGTAACATCAATGTTATCTTCACAAGATAACCATTCCTAAAGCAATAAACATTATCTGTTACAATTAAAAGCTGATAAATTGGGAGCCAACAGAGTGCAGCCAACTGTGTGTGTGAAGACAGCTACACTATTTGCATTCTATATCTCTCATAAAGACTTGCTGGACGCCCACACATCTGACATGACTAGAACACACGAACAGTATTAAAAATTGCATTGTATTAAGCCTAAGAAATGATGTGGAAGTAAAACAAATTTTATCCATTTTGAAAAAGTAGTATGTGTTCACAGCTTGTCTTCAATTTTTTTTCCAGCTTGTATGGTTAATAGTGTATTTGTTCTTTGTTCAAACTTTTTCCTTTTCACGGTCTGATTGACATTACTTCCCCATGTTCACTGGGGCATAGTATTGCAAATGAAAACACATAGTGGTACCTTGTCAAAATGGCATATTGTATTAAAGATCATTTTTTTCCAGTACTTCAAAAACTTAAAAGGTACGGAATGTTAAATAAGATTTGTTGTTAACAATTCAATGATACTTCATATGGCTCATAATACTAAGGACTTTACCTGAAATTTTACTTGCAGAGGTATCTTTGGCAAGTTTTGTTGTTTTTCCATTATCTGTTTCTGTGTTTCATTTTCCACATTGCCCTTCTGTACACCTTCAAATGAGGTCACCCTCCACTCTGACCTGGTCCATTTTTAAAGGCCAGCTAAAATGCTTTACGAAATTAGTATTTTCCTGTATGAATATTGCACCTATCACAATGTGAGAGTTAAAACCAAGGACTAGTTCAGCAGTAGGCTCTGGTAAAGATGTTTACACTCTATACTTAGCAAAAGGCTCATCAAAGATTCTTCTGTTTGTTCCCTTTGACATTTCACATTAGTATGGTATTTTTCTCCAGATATCCATGATAATTTCCCATTTGGGTAGTTGACCGCAGTAGGCCTTATATTTTATTTTGCATCCTTTAAAAGCTCTACTGTTACTTTTTCTCTTATAGCATTTAAATCCTTGAGGGATTGTTCAACAATATATTAGAATGATTTAAAAACTGAAATAACTTTATTTCATCTTAAAGCCTTAGGCTGAGAGGGGAGTATTAATTGCTATGCTATATGTCTAGAACTGACCTCCTCTCCCTCACAATTTATTAAACTGATAGAACTACTGTTGTTCCTTTCTCTAAAATGGAGATAAACCTCAGTAAAGGAGAGAGGTTCAGCTCCTGACCCAAAGTAACCAGAATTATTTAATCAGATGGCCCAGTAATTAGATTTGTAAAATTCAAATATTAAAATACTGATTTCTTATTGTGTTTATAAGCTAGTGAGCATTTGACTTTCCCAAGCTCACTCTGGATAGAAATAAGAGAAGGGATTTATTAGGACATGGGAGGTGATGCTCCTGAGATAATTTTATGCCAGACTTTAGTTTATGGTTAAAACACTTGAGATTCCCGGGGAATAGATGTTTCTTGCTCGTGAAGATATTTACAGATAGGCACCTTAGGTATTCTACTAAGCTCCAGACTTTAAAGCAGTGGAAACTAAAACTCAGACCATTTTTTAAAATTTATTTTCTTAACTGAGGGGTTGGTTTCCATTTTCTTTTAATCAACTAGAGTTTTCTCCCGTCTTGGTGATACCATCTGTGTTTTTTCCTCCTTTGCTCATCACAGATAACTACATGTGTGCAGTCTATTGCAGAATGGATTGTAGAAGTCCTATTGTTTTTGTTTATTTTTATTGAGATATGATTCATCTACTATGAAACCCACTCCTTTAAATTGTGCAGTCCAGGGGTTTTACTATATTTATAATGTTGTGCAACCATCACCAGTTTCTAATTCCAGAACGTCATCATCACCCCTCACCCAACAAATCCTGAACCCGTTAGCAGTTGCTTCTCATTCCATCCACTCTTCTATCCTGGAAATCTCTAATCTACTTTATGAGTTTGGCTATTGTAGGTAGATATTCCGTGTAAATGAAGTCATACGATATGTGGCTTTTTGTGACTGTTTTTTTCATTCAGCTTCTTTCGTGTAATGTTTTCAAGATTCATCCATATTATAGCACCTATCAGTACATCAGTCTCTTTTACAGTTGAACTGTATCCTGTTGTAGTGATACATCCTGTGTTGTTTATATGTTCATTAGTTGATGGTCATTCGGGTTGGTTCCACCTTTTCGGCTATTATGAATAATACTGCTTTGAAAATTCACATGCAAGTTTTTGTGGATGTATGTTTCCTATTCTCTGTAGATTATTCTTATACACTGGTTTTAAATGGAAAACTAACCAAATTATCTTTCAATATTTATATAATTATTAGAAGAGTATAATTAACTCATCATTTCGTTAGAGAAATGATAGCCCTTTGAGTCCCCTCTTCAGGATTTGTGCATAGGCACCTGAAAAACTTATTTCCAATCTGTTTTGCCTGTAAAGGCAGAAAATAATTTGAATTTAGCATAGTGTATAACTATATGTCTGTGGGTAGATTTCCTCTTAGTCCTTTATACTATCTTATGTATATATTATTTTATTTTTCCATGTAGCTGTGGTCACTATTAAACCAAAAAGAAAATAATCAAAGACCAAGTGTGAGAGAAGTTGCCTGAAAATCTGTGTCTCTTACATGGGAATTAAAAACAAACAAACAAATAAACATAGAAATAGTCATTCAAAGACAACATTAAATTACTACATATTGGGATGCCTGGGTGGCTCAGTTGGTTAAGCAGCTGCCTTCGGCTCAGGTCATGATCCCAGCGTCCTGGGATGGAGTCCCACATCGGGCTCCTTGCTCGCCAGGGAGCCTGCTTCTCCCTCTGCCTCTGCCTGCCACTCTGTCTGCCTGTGCTCACTCTCTCTCTAACAAATAAATAAATAAAATCTTAAAAAAAAAATTACTACATATTAAACTATTTTCTTTATGCTATAGATTTTAGTCACTAAAACAAAATTGGAAAAGCACTTAAGAAGGGTAGGCTAATGAATTTCTTTCCTTAATTATGGTATGTAAAAATATAATAAATATAAATATAAATATAATAAATAAATGTTTGATAACATACAAATGCACATAATATGATATTGAATATAATAGAACACCACGCTCTATAAAGAACAAACTGCATAACAGCATTTTCCCAATTTTATAAAATATATGTTTATATACAAACAATATAAATATTTCAAAATGTTAAGTGGTTATCCTTAGTAGCTTTACCTTCTCCAATGTGCTTTATTTAGTTTTCTCAATTTTACACAATTTCTAAAATTTATACAATTATTATGAATCACAGATATAGCTAGAAAAAACAACTATAAATTGTTTCTTCTTTGCTTGTTATCAGAACAAATAGTCAATACAACAAAACCTGTGTCATTTTCAAGAAAGTATCAACCAAGTCTAGCATTCAGATGTATATAGTTAACTTTTATTTTTTTTTAAGATTTTATTTATTTATTTGACCGACAAAGATCACAAGTAGGCAGAGAGGCAGGCAGAGAGAGAGGAGGAAGCAGGCTCCCCGCCAAGCAGAGAGCCCGATGCGGGGCTCAATCCCAGGACCCTGGGACCAAGACCTGAGCTGAAGGCAGAGGCTTTAACCCACTGAGCCCCCAGGCACCCCTATTTTAGATACTAACAACATAAAATGGGGATATCCAACTAGTGGGAAAGGATGCAATGCTATATTCCAAATCCAGAGCCTCAGGTTGCTAAATTTTTTCAACTCAGCCAAACTTTTGGTAATGACAGCTTGGAGGGCTAGGAGTTGCAAAAGGCTTCTAGTGGCAGGGACAACGGATGCAGCTCAATATCCTATAATGCACAGAATAGTCCTCTATAGTGAAGAGTTACTGAGCTCAAAATATACCAAGGTTGAGAAACCCTGATATAGATAATCCCTATTTTAACGATCAATCATTTCATTAACTTAGATGCCTTAAATGGGCAAATCATTAAATATTTAAAAGCTTTACTTAGACTCAGAATTTAAAAATGCAGACTGAAACCTTAGGTTGATACTTATGTATAGGATAAGTTCATATTGTAAATTTTGCAGTTAAGTAAGTACATGATACTAAGATTAGAGCTGGTGTTATTTAAAGTTTCTATTATAAAAAATGGATTCAAGAATTCAGCACTCAATATTATTTAATGAAAAATTTATTCTGAAATAAATTACTTCTGGAAAATAACGTCAATACTTCAGCTTCTCATTTATACTATAAGAACATAGGTTTTTTATTAAGGTAATGGCATGAATCTGATTTATTACACACCTACTAGAGATTTTATATGGAAATTATATTCACAGAGCTATTTTGATATATTGTTTAATGAAAAACGTGGCCATATCTTCAAGGATCTTTGTTGTGTTAAAAATGACATAAACATACTGACTACTAGGAAAGCATATAAAAATTTATTTTTTGGAAAAGATGTGAGCACTACTAAAGTATGACTAAAAAATGTTTACTATATGGAATTAGGGTGACTGAGTAAAAAATAACACACAGTAAGAATTTGATGTGAACCATAACCAGAACACTGAGACTTATTGAACATGAGTTAGAGGAGTAAATTATTCTTACTTGACAACAAGTCTCTATGAAGAATAGATTTAGCTTAATTCTTCAGCCTCATTTTATACAACAGTTGCCTTTACTCCCTGAGCTTCCACAGGCTTCTCCTTTCAGGCGGGGAAGGGGTGACCTCCCCAAAATGAAAGCAAATCAGGTCATTCCCACAGTAGGGCCTTTACTCATGCTGTGTGCTCTTTGCATAGACATAATTCACTCATCTTGTTTAAAAAACAACTCCCAACTCTGTCACCTCTCTCTTTAGACAGATTCCCCTCTGTTATTCTCCTTCTCAGTGGAGTTTTCTCTTTCATAATGCTTGTAATTTTGTGATTATTTATTACTTACCTGTCTTGTCTTTCTCTGACCTTCTGGCCCCCAAGGAGGGAATTTTGTCTATTCTGCTCACTGTGGTTCACCTACTACACAAAAAAATGGTAGCCCAGTGTTTATATGTTGAATGACTGCATATTTTTGGGAAAGGGACTCAAACATCATTTTTAAGCACCTATCATGTGCCATGCGGTCAGCTGTGTGCTAAGGGTTTATTAGTTAAAGAGACAGAGTAGTCTCTCTCTCCATGAGACTGAGAGTGTAATGTGGGGCATGGCCAGGAACCCTGACATAGGTGAGATACAAGGTTCTAGAGTAATACATAGGAAGAATTACTGGGGTGGTCAGAGAAGGATTCCTGAGAAACTAATGTCTAGGCTTTAACCCAAAGAATTAAGAAATATTCTCCAGACGAAGAAAGAGTGAAGAATGTTCCAGGCAGAGGGAATTCTTCCAGATAGCCATTTGGGCTAGATACATGGAATTGCACTCATTCCCCTGGGGAATATGGGAAATAACAGGTGCATATTCTGGGCTGGTCTTACATGTTTAGTTTTGTGGAATTTAAATTTGGACATCCAGATAGTGATATTCAGTTGGAAGTTGAATGGGCCTGTGACTTAGGAGAGAAGTCTGTACTGCGTGTGTGGGTTGAGGAGAGTCCAAAGTACAGAGATGGCAGTTGCAAGCATGAATAAGGATGAGATCTCCCAGAGACAGCATGCCAACTGAGAGAAAATAGGGGCAAGCCGTGGAAGAGGTATCAGCAAAGACGGAGGTAAAAGGAAATCAAGAGAGAAAAGCGTTGTTAAAACAAGGTGGAGGAGAGTTTGCAGGGGCAGTGAGTGGTGAGTCCTGCCAACCACTTAGGGCTATAGACCAGATGTCCGAGAGACATTGCTCATGATAAGTGTTGATTGGACACTTACAAGTCAATATTGTCATTACGAGGGCAATTTCATTTTAGTAGTGGAGGCAGAATTTCAAATGTAATGGTAAGTTGAAGGACTAAGCAATATGAAACTCGAGGCAGCGAGCATAGGTAATTTTTTCAAAGTTTGATTGTGAGGCAGGCTGAAGGGAGAAGTCAGTAGTTATGTAGGTCATAGAGGATTATCTTCAAATTGGAAAGAAAAGTGTGCCCTTTGTCTTGGAGACAGAGCCAGTGAAAATGGAGAAGTTGGAAATGTAGGGCATAACGAATGGAGTGAGGTCTCAAAGGATATTGTTAAGTGCTTGACAGATTTCATAATGTATTCGCTTAGGTTAATTTGTTAAATACTTACAATAACACTTTCACATAGCTCTTGTTATTTTTTTCAGTACAAATGTTATAAATGAGATTCAGAAAGTTTTAGTAATTTGCCCAAGGGCACACAGCTAATAAATGTTAAAAGTTTCTAAATCTGATGTTCTTTCCCACTAAATGATTCTGACAGGTGAACTGCTCCTCAAGTTTCTGTTCTCCAAAGCTGGCAACGTTCATTTTCAAATCAGAGAACACTGAAGACCAGGAGAGCAATTGTCTTGGCTAATTCTAAGAGACAGCAACTCACTATTTGCTCCTAAAGAATAAACTAGATATAGGCAGCTGAAAATTCTTCTCTAAAGATTGGATCATACTCTAGCCTCTACTCAAAGTGTGGTCAGCAGACTGACAGTGTCACGGTCACCCAGGAACTTGCTAGGAATGTACATTCACAGGCCCGCTTCCCACCTGCTGAATCAGATTCTCTGACAGTTGAGGGGGGGGGTCAAGGAATCTGGATTTTAACCACACTCTAGGTGTCTCTGATATGCACTAAAGTTTGAGAAGCACACCATGGCTTCATCATACAAAACTTGCAGCATAAGAACATTTACCTGAAAGCACTTTTTTTTTTTTAGAAAAGCTATTATGTACTTAAATAAAGATTTAACTGAATGAAATCCAAACAACACTAACCTGTAGGAGCATCAGTACCATCAGAATATTATATGTTGAAAGGAATCCTGGACTAATTTATATCAGACAGTTCCCATAGGGTAACATTATGGGACCAGTTTGAATTAACATGTATATTTAAAATGTTATGAACACCTAAAATTTTAGAAAATAAAGCAACTGAAACAAATGCAATCACAACTTAAAGTCACTAATTAAGCTTTTAAGAAGCCAGCAGTTTATCCTCGAACTGAAAGACAGTAGCTGGCACATAAGATTACAGTAGCAATAAAAGAAAAATGTCCCTGTGTTCAGAGTTAATGACATCTTTGGTAATTATGGCATGAACTAGTTAGAGAGCTGTAGAGTTTCTTAGACAAGACTTTCTAGATTCTTTTTGTCTATTCCATTTTCTTTGTCAGTGAACAGATAATAGGTTTGTAGATTTAAGTTGACTATAAACTGTACTATAGCATCACATTCTTAATTATTTGGCCATTCTGAGAAAAGTGAGTGTCTGTGCAACACAGTTATTATATTTGGCATTACCCAGATTTTAAAGGAAACACAATTCAACCAAAGTTGAACACACTAACATAGCTGGGCCAACAAGAGTGTTTCCAAAAAGTCATGTTAGATGTGTCCATCCAGCTGTTCTACATTTCCTATTTTAATCATTTGCATTTAAGCTTTAAAGTCCTATTATAGTATTAGACTGTGCCCCACATGCATATCATTTTTCTAATCTCCACCTTTGCTTTCTTTCTTCTTATGCTTTTATTTTTTTTTCATTCCTTTCCATCCTCTGCTCCCATTCCATCACTTCTTCATGCCCTATTCTATATTATTCCTTCCCCCCCTCCTTTTCCTTTCCAATGTTGTCCAGAAAGAATCTCAGATGATTTTTAAAAGTATATCCACTGAAGACAAGAGATGCTAATAATATGGTTGCAACCATTAAATATTAGAAAACAGCATAGTGTTTACACAATATTAGATCACATCTTAGAATCTGCATCTCATATATAAAGTGACTCAATTTGTATGTGACTCTGATTACTTCTTTTTATCATTTTACTTCTAGTCTTTCTGGAATAACAATTTAAAAAGAAAAACAAATATTCAGTATTCAATATATTTTAAGATGCTTATGTACTACATCAGAAAAAAAATGTATTTGTACATTTATTTTTTTTAAAGGTTTCATTTATTTATTTGACAGAGATCACAAGTAGGCCGAGAGGCAGGCAGAGAGAGAGGAGGAAGCAGGCTCCCTGACTATCAGGGAGCCCAAGGCGGGGCTCGATTCCAGGAGCCCCCTGGAATTCTTATGTGCCCGAAGGCAGAGGCTTTAGCCCACTGAGCCACCCAGGCACCCCATTTTTTTTTAAAGAGTATTTGTACATTTCAATATATGGCCAGCATTTGGAAGTGAGCAATTTCTGTTAATCTAACAGTACATATCACTAAGATGGTTTTCATTTAGGCATCAGACATACACACATGTGTATCATATTTTTTATTCTTACCAATTTTTTAAGTCATAATATTTTGGAGAGAAAAAATATGGAAGAAGAAAGTAAACGACTTGGTGAATTTGACTAATCAGCTGATAATACCAGTTATGTGAAGGATCCGTCACCCTGTTTCACGAACATTCAGCCTCCAAATAACCTGATCCTAATTACATGATTCTGTGAGAACAGTGGTATCAGCTACATGCAATGTTGAAGTTTTTAAAATTTATGTCTGCTTCTTACAATTTATATACCGAAAGGAAAGTCATCGATATTTACAATAAAGTTGGACATGCGGATTTACTCAACTAGTTCTGTCATGGACTTTTTTTTTTAATCTTATTTTTCATTTGACAGACAGAGATCACAAGTAGGCAGAGAGGCAGGCAGAGAGAGGAAGGGAAGCAGGCTCCCTGCTGAGCAGAGAGTCCAATGTGGGGCTGGATTCCAGGACCCTGGGATCATGACCTGAGCCAAAGGCAGAGGCTTTAACCCACTGAGCCACCCAGGTGCCCCTGTCATGGACTATTATTTGGAAGAAGTTCCCATAGCAAGTGTTACCCATTTATAACTCGAAGGTCATGTTTTCAGGGGAAAAAATAATGAATGCTATGAAGATCCATGAGGAGAGTAAACCTACAGTATTAAGGAAACCTAAGTTGTGTGGCAGGTGAATTATAAAAAAAAAAATTTAAAGTGCATGTGCCCAGCTAAAAGCCTGAAATTCTGAAGTAGTTAGGGTTTGTTGTTTTGTTTTGTTTTTTTTCAACTGCTATTACTGAGATGTTGAGTTTTTATCCACGTGATATTTCCAAAAGCCATGTTATTAGTGAAACACTTTAAATGGAGCATATCTTAGAGTTCAGAGAAAATAAGCACAGTCATTCTTCTTGTAAGAAAAATCAAGGAAAGGTATCATAAAATGAAGCATTCTTAAAATCATAAAATTCAGTCTACAAGACTGGTTGAAATTTCTTTTGTGGTTGAATTCATTGATAAAATTTAAGTTAAAACATGTTTTAAATTTAAAATATTAGCCAACATGCCACCAAAGCTAAAGAAATATTCAATTGTGATGAAGAAAAAAAAAATCCAATTAAAAAATGGGCAGAGACCCATTGTGGGGGAGCACAGAGGGCACAGGAAGAGAGACTTCCCAGCAGACTCCCCACAGAGCCCAAAGCCTCACACATAGCTTGATCCCACAACCCTGAGATTATGAACTAAGCTGAAATCCTGAGTTGGCTACTTAACCAACTGAGCCATCCAGATGCCCCACTTTCATATATTTATTAATAGCAGACTCTTCATTCATTTACATGGAAATAATGAGGTGAAAAACAAATATGATAACTCCAAAGGAAGTGAGGTTATCACTAATATATTGGAGTAGTATATTGAAATAGCTTTATGGTTGTATAAATTATTTATTCTTTTTTTTAAGATTTTATTTATTTATTTGTCAGAGAGAGAGCAGGAGCGAGCACAGGCAGACAGAGAGGCAGGCAGAGGCAGAGAGAGAGGGAGAAGCAGGCTCCCTGCCGAGAAAGGAGCCCGATGTGGGACTCGATCCCAGGACGCTGGGATCATGACCTGAGCCGAAGGCAGCTGCTTAACCAACTGAGCCACCCAGGCGTCCCTATTTATTCTTATTTTTAATTTCTATTCATCTGAACATTTCTACTCAATTCTTCTCAATCAGTAAGTATTAATAACTCAGTGTACAAATTAAAAATAAAAACTCAAAACCAAAAGAGACTCTTAATGTCATAAAACAAACTGAGGGGGGTGGGGGGAAGAGGGGTTGGGTGAGGGTGGTGGGGTTACATCATATGTTTAAATAAAGCTTAAATAAAGTAAAAAAAAAAAAATAAAAAATAAAAAAAAATAAAAACTCAAATTTTAAGAAATTGATCTTAATTTAATTCCATTGTAGGGAGGAATAATAATGTTGGAATTTTCTGATAGTGTGTGATGACATAAGTCAAATCTGGCATACCAGGACAACACCGGACTAAAAATTAAAAACAACCCTAGTTCAGTTTTCAGCTTTCTTACTAATTTATTTCATGACTTTAGACAAGTTCCTTGACTTCCATGTGCCTGAGTGCCTGAGTTGTTCTTTTTTTTTTTTCCTTCTATAAAGAAAGTGGGGGTGGAGCTGAGGAAACAGAGTTCACTTGCATTGTACTGGAAATGAATCCTGCTTCTGAACTTATACTGATTGTTTGCCAACGTATCTCTTAAAAATATCTCTCTAGATACCAACATATCTATTAAAAACATTGTTTTCCGCTGATAGGATGGCTAACCAAAAGAAAGAAAATTCTATGCATTACTCACTGCTTATTCTCTTGCCATATTGGAATGATTTCTTATTAACACTAAAACAAAGATAAAGAGAAAAATCAAGATCTTTGGGTACTTCTGCATTGTGGAAAGAAGTCTATTATATGGCTAGGTAGAGAATAACCAAACTAACTAATAACCAAAACCTTTCCCCCAAAAAAGCAATTATACTTTCCCCTATATTGCTTAGACTAATAAACATTTGTCTTTTGGTCATAGGAAATTATTCCTGTAAATAATTTGAAATTATAAATATTTCTTATGATACCTTTTAAAAGATAAAAATGTTTTTATTTTTATTTATTTATTTTATTTTATTTTATTTTAGTAGTATTTATATTAACTACTTTAGCACTGTCATAGTCTAGCTAAGATTGTTCCTTTAATTACTGAAGGGGTTCAGAGCAAGTCTCCCCAAAATGTGCAACTTTTGAGCTGAAGGCAATTGAGACCCTGCAGGCTCAAGAGAAACTTTTTGCCTCTCCCTTAACTACTTAGCAGAAACCAATTGGGGAGTCTTTCCCAGAATTAGAGTTATTACCAGAGATAAATTTTATCTGAATGATGCGTCTGTATGGTAGTCCAAAAAGCTAATTACCAAACATCTCTTCTTAGTTTACTGTGAATTGTCATTCTCCCCTTTGGAGCCCCAAGGCCCTTTCTCATTCTTTAGCTCAGGATGGTATATTTACCTCATTTTACCTTTCTGTTTTTGAACCTTTCATGTATGTAGTGTTCTCATGCATATCAAATTGAATTTTATTTTCTCCTAAAAAATGTATTTATATTAACTACTATTCTGAATAGCATGGAGCACCTCATGAAATATTACCTTCAAAGTACGTGATTAGTTTGACAGCCTTCCAACCTAGCACTGAACAGGCTTTTATAAGCATGAGAGAAGAAAAATTTTATTCCATTTTTATTAGATGATTTTTACAAACTAAGAGAATCTTTTACCACATCCAGGGACTTACAAAATTCGAGAGTCATGATCATAAAACAAACTGAGTAGAAAGTGCTCTGAATCAAGGGCAATATTACATATATGATATTCCCCCTTGTCTTGTATAGCCTGTGATTGGTTTTGCCACAGGACCCTTAATTTCAGGAAACAGTTCATTTGAATCTTACTTCAACATACTTATCTATAAGAGTGCCATGCTACTTCATTTTTTTCAAATTAGAATAAATTGGACCGAATCCCCCTTTTTGCCTGGGTGATGAGAAATTAAATTTCAATCATTCTGATGGAAGTCTTTCCTTCCTTAAGGATACACAAGGATCCAGGTGTCTTTATGACATGTTTACTGACATGCTGTTTAAGCTTCTGGAATGTGCTAGAAAGTGCCCACCTACCAAGGTGCCTGCTCCCATTTCCTGTCCTCCCCATTTTCTGTCCTCCATCTTCCCCACTACTCTAATACTTATTGCCGCTTTTAGAGACAGTCTACTACAGAAATGGCCCTCACTGCCCACAAGACTTACCAGAAGACCTATCTTTCCCCGCAGAAAGGGATCTTACCCCAAGTTCCATTTTCTTTCTTTATTGAGGACATAGTTTCACATATTCCTGCTGCCACTTCCATCCTTTCACCCTTAGAACCCATGCTGACCTCTCCTTCTTGAGTGTGAGGAATGATATCTTAAGTCCTGCCAGTTTGTCTTTCCATTTTCTTAGTTACCTTTTTATGATTTGGGAGTATCCTCAGCAACCTCATATGCTTTTCACAGGGAAGTGATTAATTTCCTGAGGGAAGTATTTCTGGTGTTTCTGACTGTGGGAGAATACTTTCTTTTTGAATCAAAGCCTTGGATACCAATTTGGAGGATCAAATTTATCACCATTTCCTATTCTTACAGGATTAAACAAACCCATCTTCACATGCTGTATCAGTTTGCTAACTAACCACTTTTATAGAATTATATAATCATTTTATTCATAAATTTAAAAAGCAGTGGAGAAACTTCACACCCACCAGGATGGCTATTAATGAATATATATATATATATAGATATGGATATAGATATATACACACACACCAATAACAAGTGTTGTTGAGAATTAGGAGAAACTGGAACCCTCATGTAGTGCTGACAAGGAGGTAAAATGGGGCAGCCATTTTGGAAAGCAACCTGGTGCTTCCTCAAAAAGTTAAAACAGAGTTACTTATATAACCAGCAATTCCACTTTTAGATATTTGCCTAAGAGAAATAAAACCATATCTCTGCATAGAAATCTGTATACAAATAGCCTAAAAGTGTAACAAGCCAAATTTCCATCACTTGATGATAAATACAATGTGATATATACATAAAATGGAATATTATTTGGTGATAATGGAGAAGGAAGAGCTGTTACATGCTGCAACATAGATGAACCTTGAAAACATGCTAAATGAAGGAAGCCAGACAAAAGTCCACAGATTATATGATTCCATTTATGTGGAATTAGAGACAGAAAGTATATTGATGGATGCCTATTGCTAAGGGAATAAGGCGATTATAGAGAGAAAACTAAGAGGTGTCTGCCTTCATTTTAAAATGATGAAAATGTTCTAGAATTATATAGGGGCCAAAGTGTTCTAGAATTATATAGGGGTGATGGCTGCCCAAAGTTGGAAATATATTAAAATTCGCTGAACTGTACTCTTTAAGAGGATATATTTTATGGTATGCTAATTATAGCTCTATTTTTAAAAAGCATAGAAAGTGTGGCAAATAGTCACATCCCTATGGTCCAGGAATTGTAAATTTTATTTGGATTTTTAAAAATAAGAGACATTATAGTTTTTTTCACAGTAAGTGAAAGAATTTTTGGCTATGGAGTAGAGAAAACAAAAAATAGAGAGAAAAAAAAAAAAACCTCTCACTTTCCCAATATAATCATTACTTACTATACAATCAAATATAACAGAATTATTCCAAATAATTAGAACTGATTTTTTTTTTCTCAAAAACCTCCATTTTGGAATTCTGATAGGAAGGAGATGATACACTCAAATTTGGATATTAGGCAGGGATATTGCAGAATCCTGGTGTCCTTTCATGGTGCTTCTACCAGTTACTACCTCTAGACCTGAGAGATATCAGCAGAATCCAGACACAGAGAGGGCTATGTGAAGAAGAAACTTTGTGAGACATTGAGGCCTTGGCTCAGAGATACATCCAAACCTACTTTGACATCATAAGGAAGAAGCTAAAAGACTAGCTATCCCATAAATACTCTAACTTTACTCTTACAGCTCTCTCATATGAGGCATGCTGGTGCTCCTCATTAGTCAAACTCAATGGAAACCAAAGCTTGTATAAGTACCATTCATACAGAGCAGGTTTAGGGCAACGGAGCAGAGTGAAAATGGTAGTGGGTGAGTCTAAAGGAGGAAATGAAAAATAGCCACCTGAACTATTTTATTTCTAACTGTCTTTCAATGACCACAAACTGAATTATATGTATGCATTTTATAAATTCTAATAAACTAAAATTTGCTTGAGAAAAGAAATTAGATTTTATATATTTGTGTATTTCCAAAAAATACTTTAAAAACCGTATGGCATATATGTCAAATATTCAATGAATGTTAGTTGAATACAAGATGAAAAAATATATTTAGCATTTTTTCTTAGTAGTCAGAAATCACAAATACAATGTATGTGTTAACTACTAATTTATAAACTTTCTTTCCCTAAAGGATATGTAAGAGAAAATGATTGACTTCTTTTCACTTCTGAGAATATTTTGAGCAACTTTTATTTATTTATTTATTTGCTTGTTTGTTTGTTTATTTTTAAATATTTTATTTATTTGACAGAGAGAGACACAGTGAGAGAGGGGAACACAAGCAGGGGGAGTGGGGGAGGGAAAAGCAGGCTTCCTGCTGAACAGCGAGCCCCATGCGGGGCTTGATCCCAGGACACTGGGATCATGGCCTGAGTCAAAGGGCGACACTCAATGACTGAGCCACCCAGGGGCCCCTTGAGCAACTTTAGATAGGGTTTTTCATATTTCTAATCCAGATTTACTTCATTTAAAAATAGCAAGAAAACTAAATAAAAGTCTTACTCTGGAAAACATTTTTAAAGGTCACTTACCACTCATTCATGTTGAGACATTGGTACACTCTTCCTGTAGGTAATAACAACCTAAAAATGTCACCAATTCATATGCACCAAATGGACTCTTCCTTTTAAAGTTCAGTTGTGAAAATAATCACCAGTATGGATAAGATTTATAGGAAAATTATAACATCTTAAAATGTGTGACTCTTTGACCACATTTTGGCAATTAAAATAATTTATTCTGATATACAATGAAGGTAGGAAATGTATATCACTACAAGTTTTCAGAAGAAAAAAATGTCTTGAGGGCCCCTGGGGGTTAAGTGTCTGCCTTCAGCTCAGGTCATGATCTCTGGGTCCTGGGATGGAGCCCAGCCTTGGGCTTCTTGCTCAGCAAGGAGTCTGCTTCTCTCTCTCTCTCTCTCTCTCTCCCTCCCTCCCCACCACTTGTTTTCTCTCTCTCTATCAAATAAATAAATAAATAAATTTTTAAAATATTTCTAAAAGAAGTGTTTGTTTTAAAATGTTAATTAAGAGGCACCTGGATGGCTTAGTCAGTTAAGCACCCAACTTTTGATTTCGGCTTAGGTCATAATCTCAGGGTCCTGAGATCTAGCCCCAAGTTGGGTTTCACACTCAATGGGGAGCCTGCTTGAGATTCTCTCTCTCTCTCTCTCCCTCTGCCCCCTTCCATGTGCATTCTCTCTCTCTCTCTAAAATAAACAAATAAATCTGAAAAAAATATATAAAATGTGAATTGAATTAATGGGGGAAAGGGAAAAGTAGATATACAGGAATTAGGTGGGGCCAATCAGTAACTGGTTGCATAATTGTATATTCAGTTCATATTCAGATGACTAAGAGTACCATAGAACTTGGCTCACTCATGGTAACAAGGATTTTAAAAAGTGGAAAACAATACCCATTGGATGAAGCCTAACAGAGCATGAAGTCTAATAATGAAATTGTAGTTTGGCCGATAATTTATGGACCTTATATAGCAGTTCTTGCTGGTATAATTGAGATATTTTCCAGGCTTATGTCCTAGCTTTGTATTTAAAAAAAGAAAAAAGAAAATCAATAGAACTTAATGAGATATGGAAGTTTATACTTCAAACCCATTGTTACACTGTAAATTACTACATGGATAAATAGAAGAAATGTGTCACTTTTCTCTTATCTTAGTTCCTATTCCTCAAGAGACTGCAATAGTCTCTCCTAAACTCAGTGAGAAGTGGATACAATAGTGGCCTTCTAAATGAAACCAAAGCCTGGTGAGATTGCCCACTGGACCCTTACTACTTGGGGCTCAAGAGGTACCCTGAACAATTTATTCCTTTTCTGGACTTCTGTGCCTGGATAGAAACTATATCTTTACTTTGTTCCTATCAGCCCTCAGCTGTATTTGAATGACATTCCTAGCCCCAAGCTACCCCTCACCTCCATTTTTTTCTTACCTTGTAATATATTTAAGTATTTTATGCCAACAGCTAAATTGTACTGATAGCTATGAAACACTTAAGTAATTATAATTAAAATGTATTTCTAGTTTAAAAAAGCAAGAATTAACAATTTAAAATTTAAAACAAAGGCATATAGGGGCACCTCGATGGTTCAGTCGGTTTGGCAGCTGACCCTTGATTTCAACTCAAGTCATGAACTCAGGGTCCTGAGATAGATCCCTGCATTGGACTCTGTATTGGTAATAGAGTCTGCTTAAAATTCTCTCTTTTCATGTGCCTGGGTAGCTCAGTCAGTTAAGCATCTGCCTTTGGCTCAGGTCATGATCTTGGGGTCCTGGAATCAAGCCCCACCTCAGGCTCCCTGCTAGATGGGGAGTCTGCTTTTCCCTCTTCCTCTGCCCCTCCATCCCACCAGTTATCTTTCTCTCTCAAATAAATAAAATCTTTTTAAAATTTAAAAAAAAAAAAAGGTTCTTACTCCCGGGCAGCTGGGTAGCTAAATTAGTTCAGTGTCTGACTCGGTTTGGGCTCAGATCATGATCACAAGGTTGTGAGATGGAGCCCATGTCAGACTCCATGTCTAAGGCTTTCACCGCCTTTCCCTGTGCCCCTACCCAATCCACTCTCTCTCAAATAAATAAATCTTTTAAAAAAATTCCCCTTCTCCTTCCCTTCCCCCCTACTTGTGTACTCTCTCTCTCAAAAAAAGCAATAACAAAAACAAAAAACCAAACACCCACCCACAAGGGTATATAATGGGTGCAAAATCAAGTAGAAATGTAAATGCTAATAGTACAATTGTAGTAGTGAAGGGAAAAAAAGGCTGAATGAAGATATGTTACATATTTTATTATGAATGACAATTGCAATTTGTCAAGGCAAAGCACAATGGAAAAGCTGTTTCATAAAATGATTTTTAGATATAACAAATTGGTCATCATTAAGAGACAGTCTCAGAAAATAGATAGTGAATTTATAGTAGTTTTCTCTCAACCATAACAAAAGGTCAATGAAGTTAGTTGCTGACATAAGAATTAAATGTCCAGTAAAAATTCTTAAACAGTATTTAACAGGTTCTGAGCTTATGATTTTGTAAGGCTATAAAATGGCTTAAATTCTAGCACAAAAAGAAAACCACTTTGATAGGGAAAATTGTAAGA
Organism: Taxidea taxus jeffersonii; assembly: GCA_003697995.1. Lineage (NCBI taxonomy): Eukaryota > Metazoa > Chordata > Mammalia > Carnivora > Mustelidae > Taxidea > Taxidea taxus. The sequence continues at coordinate 23,447 of ML109227.1, forward strand.
AAAAAAAGAAAGAAAGAAAACAAAAAACAACAAAAAAAATATTTCAATTATGGAAATTTTGTTGGAAAATTATAAAGAAAAGATTAAAAGGACTTTTTTTTACAAAAAGTGAGATATTCAGTTGCCACCAAACAATTGCCCATGGTATTTAAGAACTTTCTAGCAATATTAAGTATCAACTAACTCAAAATTTGAAAAATCACAAAGTACTTTTCTAGTCATAGAGTATGAGAGACACCGTCCAATTAATTTCTTGGATATTTTCTACTCAAAAGACTTCCAAATTTAAGATTCAGTTTACAGACTAAAAGAATCAAGGTATTGGAATAGATATTTTTGAATTTTTAACTATTAAAGAAGAATTTCAGCTACATATGAGATGCCCCAGATACGTTACATAAAAATTTTGAATTTATGGGAATTTTAAAACAAGAGACTGATACTTTTCTTATGGTTTTATTTCACTGTATGATATACAGAAATATGCCAGAAATATTTGTGCTGAATTTTCTGAAGCAGATTCTATGACAACTCTCATGATATACTTGCTAAAATCATTTATATACATATCTTAAGGCTATGAATCATCACCAGTGTATGGAACTGTTGAAAGAAATAGAATGCAATGAACTTAATGATGTGTTCTTTATCAGTACTCTTTGACTGAATCATGGAAAGTATTCACAAAGATTTAGTGTATTGTTAACTCCAAGTCAACATTTTCATGAAATAAAAAAAAAAAAAAAAATGCCTGCCGGATAGTCAATAAACAAGACCACAAAATGGCAGTATGTGTTACACTCTTTCACCAGAGCATAGGACACATAAACCAACCAAATTTGACGCTCCAAGAAAAGGAAAAAAAAAAAAAAAACTTATTTGTGATCTGTGTAGACAGTACAAGAATTTAGTTTGAAGTTTGCTGGGTTAGCTCAGTCGGGAGAACACACAACTTTTAATCTCAGGGTCGTGAGTTCAAGCTTCATGTTGAATGTAGAGCTTACTTAATAGGGAAAAAAAAAGAATTTAGATTGAAATTGAATAATACAAATTCATAAAAATAATTTTTCATGTTTTTAACATTAATCTATATACAGATTTAATTTCTAGCAACAGCATTGTAGTTGCATAAGATTGATGAAATTTGAAGAATGCTTTGTTGACATTGATAAATTTAGAGTTGTTTAAAATATATGCAATGAGCCTTTGGACAGACATAGTTTTTGAAACTAATAGACTTTTGTTTCAAAGTCAAATATTCTAAAAAAGATGAACCAGTTGTGTATGCAGTTACTAGAAATAACTTTTAGTATATTTGCATCAATTTGAATGTGCAAGACTAATTTCTTAAAAATTTTTTCTATTTCAGAACAATTTTAGATTTATAGAATATTTGTGAAGACAGAACAGAGGGATCCCATGCACTCCACCTCTAGTCTCTCCTATTATTTGTGTCATACGTTAATATGGCACATCTGCCACAATTAATGAGCCAATATTGATAAATACCATTAATTGAAGTCCATACTTTATTCACATTTACTTGGTTTTTATCTAATGTCCTTTCATTTCTTTAAGGATTCTATTCAGGATGCCACATTACATTTAGTCATCATGTTTCCCACTCTTGGCTATGAAAGTTTCTTAGTTCCTACTTTTAATGACTGACTCTTCTGAGGCATATAAGTCACATGTTTTATAGAATACTCTTTGAATGGGATTTTTCTGATTTTTTAATCATGATTAGAGTAGAATTATAGGTTGGGGGAAATTACAAAGTTATTTACATTCATCACGTCATATCTATGATCTGTACTATCAACATGACTTATCACTTGATGTTCATCTTGGTCACCCAACTGAGGTAATGGTTTTCTGGTTTCTCCACTATAACGTTACTCCTTTTATCTCCCCCTTTTTATGCTCTTTAGAAAGTCACTATGCACAACCCATACTGAAAGAGTAGGGAGTTGTACTACACTGCCTTGAGGGTGGAATAGCTACATAATTTATTTAGAATTCTTTTGTATGGAGAGTTGTCATTTTTTATTTATTTATGCAATAGTTTATTTATATCAGTATGACTCATACATATTTATTTTACACTTTGGGTTATAATTCAGTACTATTTTATTTATGTTGTCGTTCAAATTGTGTGTGTGTGTGTGTGTGTGCTTAGCACTTTCTTATTTTCTGACAAAATGAAATGTGTCAGGCTCATCTTGATGTTTTCTGCACCAGTCCTAGAATCCTACATTTCTCTATGGAGTCCTGGTTCCTTTTACTGGAGAATGAGAAACCAGTATCTGAACCCTAGGAATGTATGTACCTGGGGTGTTGCTACTTCTAGGCCTTTTCGTCCAGGGCTAACTGACAGAGCAAAGAAATATATGTGTGTATGTCAACTGTATGTATACACATATCTGTAAATATTTCTATATGTAATCATTTGCATCTACATTAAGCTAAACATGACTTCATCATGATGTCTCCGGCTCTAATCCAGCACCATATACATTGTTCCTTCCCCTTGTCCATAACCTTCTGCTCCAACAAGAAATTTTGTTCTCCCCATCCACTCATTTAATTGTTAAACTCAAGGATCTCTATGTATATCTATATCATCTATATCTATCTATATATCTATGTTATCTATATCATCTATATCTATCTACATCTCAGAATTGTTAACATATACCCCTGTGGAAAATAATTTTTTCAGCTAGAGTAGAGTACTAAAATACAGTTGTGTTGTTTTTTTGTTTTGTCTTGTTTTTTGGCCTTTAGTCCTACAGACCCCAATCATTTCAAAGTTACTTAGGGTACCTTTTCCCCCCAACCCTGTCAGTGAAGTCATTTCATCCATTTGGATATAATTAGACTTTTTTTTGGTCATGTTCTGCATTTCATTCAGGGATTCCCATGACCTCCTAAATGATCTTTTTTTTTTTTTTTTTAAGATTTTATTTATTTATTTGTCAGAGAGAATGAGCACAGGCAGACAGATTGGCAGGCAGAGGCAGAGGGAGAAGCAGGCTCCCCGCCGAGCAAGGAGCCCGATGTGGGACTCGATCCCAGGACGCTGGGATCATGACCTGAGCCGAAGGCAGCTGCTTAACCAACTGAGCCACTCAGGCGTCCCAATGATCTTTTTAATCTGTGTGTATTATTTGACTTTTTGTGTTGTGAAATCCTATGGGCTATGATCAGTGCATAGTGTTGGGTGTCCATGATTGCAGCATTATACAGGGTAGATTCACTACCCTGAAATTCTTCAGTGCTTCACCTATGCAGCACTGTCCCTACCTCCACCATATCCTCATGACCATGACCTCTTTACTACTTCCAGTTTGGCCTTTTCCAGAATGTAAGCAAATGGGAATCCTACATTATGTAGCTTTTTCAGACAGGCTTCTTTTCATGTATCAAGATTCATTTACAACTCATCTGTGTCTTTTCATAGCATGATACCTTATTTCTTTTAATCCCTGAATAATATTTCATTGTATGACTGTACCCTAATTTTTTATCCATTTACTTGTTAAAGGACATCTTGGTTGCTTCTAGATTTGGGTTATTTTAAAGGAAGTTTCTATAAACATTCACATAATTTTTTGGTGTATAGATTCAAGTTTTCAAGACTCACCTCCATTTTTCAGTTCGGTAGATAAGAACTAAGGTGTCCATATCAAGGTACCCATAAGAACTCAGAGCCCATATCAATGCTTTATAGATAAGAATCCATCAGTAAATACTGACTAATATTTACATGTATTATTTTCAGAAAAAGGAAATGGGGATCCAGCTACTTAGAAAGACATAGCACAAATGATTGAATCATAGCTAAAGAATTAAAGAAGACAATAGGTTTATATTGAATCTCCTGTGTCATTTTTATCTTCTCTGTGATTATGGTTTTTATATCCAGTTAATTTGTTTTTATTATTTTATATTTCTTCACACAGTCACCATTAAGAGAGATGTGTATACTCAGCAGGTGCCTTATTTTTATATTTATTTGAATGTTTATCAATAACCAAATGCCTACCTCTTACATAGCAGTACATTGAATTTAGTTTTTACTTAACATGATTTTTAGAGGGACACATAGGTGGCTCAGTCAGTTGAACATTCAGCTCTTGATTTCAGCTCAGGTCATGATCTCAGGGTTAGGAGATAGAACCCCATGTCAGGCTCTGGGCTAGGCATGGAGCCTGCTTGGGATTCTCCTCTCCCTCTCCCTCTACCCCTCCCCTCTTAAGCACTCTCTCTCTAAAATAAAATAAAATAAAATCTTTAAAAAATATATGATCATTGAAAAGGAAAAAGACTCATCTGAAAAACTTTCATCAAAATTTAGTCATTATTAAGCAGCATTTACAATATCTTTTAAATGTCTGTGTGTGTGTGTGCATATGTGTGCTGACCAGTAAAAACATAAAAGATGACAATACCAATAACTCTGGGTAATAATTAGGCATCACCAATGAATATTTGGAGGGAGCAGTAGTGGGACTTGACTATTAATCTGCCACTGGAAATTTTTCCAAATTTTCTTAAGATATGCAGAAAGTTATCTTTCATTTTAAAAGTAACAAATATCTCTGTTGATATCTAACAATTTCTATTTATCTTCTCTCCTTTTCATCTACCAGACTACTTCTTTGTCACCTAGAAAGATATCCTTAATTTGCTACAAAATTTAGTGTATTTTAGCCTGATTTCTCAAGACTAGCAGCTCAATGCTTTTGATCTTGATTAAATCATCTTCCTCATGGGACACCAGGTCTATCTACAAGTATAAGGCAGCCATCTAAGTACTATGGCCTTGCTTATTTAAAATATTTGTGTTCACAGATTTTCAAATTGCCTCACACAATTTAAGTCTTAAATTGAAAATTCTGATTAGTGAGTCACATTTTGACAGTTGACCTCCCCAGTCCCCATAAAAGGAATGGTGGTTGCCTTGATACTGTATGTTTCCATGGATCACAATAGTAGGTTATAGGAACAGTAAAAATATTTTATATTGATTTGAGTGATGCCCACATTTTAAAGTAGTTAGAAATAATTCCATTTGGAAAATAATTCAGGTAATATCCAAATACTTCTAATTTTCTAGGTGCTTACAAAGTAAACTTATAACTTATTGGACTCATAAAATTAAAGAAAACTTAGTATTTGTATTCCTCAACATAGTATCTCTGATTTTAATTGCTTTTGTTCTTGTTCACTGAATACTTCAGGCATATTTTCTTGTTAAAAACAGGCAGTAGGGGACGCCTGGGTGGCTCAGTTGGTTAAGCGGCTGCCTTCGGCTCAGGTCATGATCCCAGCATCCTGGGATCAAGTCCCACATTGGGCTCCTTGCTCGGCAGGGAGCCTGCTTCTCCCTCTGCCTCTGCCTGCCACTCTGCCTGTGCTCCTTCGCTCTCTCTCCCTTTCTCTCTGACAAATAAATAAAGAAAGAATCTTTAAAAAAAAAAAAAAAAAGGGCAGTAGGAGGGGAAAAAAACTTTTTAGTAGAGTATACCTACCCTTATATTGTCATTGTATTTTTCTACTAGAAAGAAGTTAATTATATATCTTGAGCATATGTCTGTGAAACTTTGGAAAATGTCTTTTAAAACTGTTAAAAAAAACTGTTGAAGATAGAGAAAAAAACAAGGAAAGCAGAAGAAAGAAAACACCACCCACACAAGAAAAATGCAGTTTTAGAGAAGCAACAACAAACAATTTGAAAATATACAATTTAATAGTAAAATTGTTGCACACTATACAGTTCTTGTAGGAACCAAAAATAAGTTAAATTAATATTCTTTCTATAGTATAAATGAATGTCTCCCATTAAAAAAATAACAAAATTCAAAGATACTAGTAAAAAAATTACTATTCTATTGTTACAGACTTACAGATACCTTTGAATAGCATTATTAAAAATGATTAAAATATGTGCTTTCTGGATCTTTTTTATTACACCGAGACCATTCCTTTACTATTATTAATGGCACCATTATCTGGTTGTAACTTGAAAAAAGTTAGTCTATTTCCATTAAAGCAAAACCATGGAAAATGGTATTTTTAGGTCTTTGTTATGCAGTCCTGATAGAATGAAATAGTAAACCAAGTTTTCAATACATGGTCAGTTCTTTTAAAAACAAATACCTACCCGTGATGCATGCTCATAAAGTTTACAACAGGAAGCCTGCTTCTCCCTCTCCCACTACCCTCTGCTTGTGTTCCCTCTCTTCCCATGTCTCAATCTATCAAATAAATAAATAAAATCTTTAAAAAAACAAACAAAAAAACACTAATCTGAATCTGTCATTATCAGATTAACATATTAAAATGTTTAAGTATTTTTAAGTGAGAGTAACACACCTTTATTCTAGTTGAAAATGGTGTCAAATTCCCAAAGAGAATAACTGCTTGACATTAATTTTAGATAGAAGAAAGGGACTTTTTACATTAATACATTTTATCTATACATTTCATTATAAACACATACTATTTTCATGTGAATATACATTTGATTATAAGCACATACTATTTTCATATGAAAGTTTCAAATATTTACTTTAAAAATACTGAATTTTGGGAGTGCCCCCAGATGGCTCCTGGTTTTGTCCTGTGATCTCATAGGTCGAAGGATGGAGCCCGAATTGGGCTCTGAGTTCAGCGGGGAGTCTGCTTGAGGATCCTTTCCCTCTGCCCCTCCCCCCACTTGCACATGTGCACTCTCTCTCTAAAATAAATAAATATTTTAGGGTGCCTGGGTGGCTCAGTGGGTTAAGCCTCTGCCTTCAGCTCAGGTCATGATCTCAGGGTTCTGGGATCGAGCCCCGCATCAGGCTCTCTGCTCAGTAGGGAGCCTGCTTCCCCTTCTCTATCTTGCCTGCCTCTCTGCCTACTTGTGATTTCTCTCTCTGTCAAATAAATAAATAAAATCTTTAAAAACAAATAAATAAATATTTTAAAAGTATATTAAAATTTGGCAGATAGTTGTAATTTTACTAAAATCAGTAGTAAATACAATATGCTTGCTTCTGTAGTTTGTAGTTCCATTGTGCATTTAACACATATGTTTCATTTACTTTATTTCTAAAATAGCACCTCATTCTCTATCCCCTACCATGCTTCATTTTTCCTTCTTACACTTATCAACTTGTTATGAAATTACATGTTCACTTTGCTGTTGTTATTGTGTGCTTCTCCCACTGGAATGAGAACAAGGACCATTTCCTTTAGTGTTCTATCTTCACTCCCTAAAACAGTTTCTGGCTCATAGTAGGCATGTATGATTTTTGTTGAGTGACTGAGTGAATACTACTCATAAATACATCTCATAGTACTCTCCTCATTTTATAACTGAGAAAACACAGGATTGGAGTGATCACTTGACCAAAACCTCACAACTAAGGGATATATCCCAAGGGAAAAAAATCATTTCTTATTTCTATCTAAGTGCTTTTTTTTAATACTTTGTTTGCACCATTCAACTTCCATTATTCCCCCTGATTAGTACTACCTTTACATTTGAGTAAAACAAATAAAAAATTGCATGCTGCCCCTTTATTATGAAATAAAGAACTGTTACATAGTATCTCCATACAATTTTTAACAAACTACATTTATTTCTTTGTAGAAGAATAATCTTGAAGTATCATAATAGGTCATTATATACAGAAACAGAAAACTTGTATAGCTTCCCATTCTCCAAAGACTAGAATATACTCACCAGATTTCATAATATCACACACTTAATCTCAAATTTCATTATTACTTAAAATAAGTTCACTATTTAATTAGTCAGTGGAATAAGTGTTTGGTAATTATTCTCTTACCTCGGAATCCTACTTATTTTTGTCTGTCTTTGCAAACTACCTTCATTAATTCCTATTAATATTTAGAGTCACCGTGTACTTAAGCTTCCATGCAGTGCCATCTTGAGATGGACTTTGCTTGCAACTGCCCATGAATTACATAATTTCCTCACTCCAACATCATCATTTCCTCACATATACAGGCTTCCTGTCAAGGGCTGTATAGCGTCTCCCTGAAATTCATATGTCAAAACCTTAACCCCCAGTACCTCAGAATGTGACTTTATTTGGAGATAGGGCCATTGAAGAAGTGATTGACTTCAGAGGATGCAATTAGGACTAGTGTCCTTAAAGAAAGGAAATTTGGACACATAGAGAAACACCAGGGGTTCTTGTGCACGTAGAGATGACTATGTAAGGACAAAGCAGCTTTGAGAAGGCAGACATACATCGGCAAGCCAAGATGAGAGGCATGGAACAGATCCTGCCCCTTATGTCTCTTAGAAGAAACGAAACCTGTCCTTACCTTGATGTGGGACTCGAAGCTTCCAGAACTGTGAGAAAATATATTTCTAAAATATACTTTCTATTTAAGCTATTTATTCTGTGGTATTTTGCTAAGGCAGCCCTAACCAAACTAATATTCTCCCTGTCTCTTTCATATCCCTTAAAAGTTTACAGAAGCACTGTATTAATATGTAACTTTATAATCATTCTCCAGTTGTTTCTCTTTGTATTGTTATAGAGCTGCTGTGTTTTACTCTCAGATCTAAAGTTATCTATTCTGTGACACCTATGGTCTATGTGTCTGTATGAGCAATTCTCATTAGTAGAAAGCCTGATAAAACTTTGTATATACAGAAGTGCTTAGGTAAATGATTAAAGATCTCTTTATGCACTGGTAAAGAGGGGCAGGAACTGATAGTATAGGGACATCTTGAGACCTTCATGATACACACACAAGTGCTACATGGTTTAGGTGTGAAATGAAGTAGAAAAATAGTACCTATGACTCAAAGCAATTTACACACTGTAACACACACATCTTTAAAAATTATTTTTAGCCTGTCTTATTTCCAAAAAAGATTTGTGGTATCTAACAAAAATGCATGAGTTACTTAGTTTAAAAGTAAGTACACAAGAGATATAGGGATATGAGACATATTTCTAAATAAATCTAGAAAAAGGTTAAGTTATAAATTTCATACCCTGAAGACATTGCCAAGTGCTGGGGATAGGTTATAAATTTGACTCTGAAATTCTTAAACATGAAAGCATTGAAAAAGACAAATTCAGTTACAAGAGTCACAGTCTCCAAAAGATAAAAACAAGAGATGTTGCCTGTTTTTTTTTTTGACCTATGAGAAATTTCTCCCATGGGTCCTCATGAAGGGAACACTGTGATATAGGAGATCATTTTATATATCCTTACAATAAATGCAGCCAACAGTTCATGAAACATAAAATCAATTCTGAAAAAGTCCAAAGCAATGTGGTCTGGATATGCAGGTTTCTGACAGCCTTGCTTGATCTAAAGATAAAGTTTTCCCTAAATTTTTATTATGAATATTTCAGATGCATAGGAAAACTGAAAGAATAATACAGTGATTAACAACATGTAGTTTAAATAATTGTAAACGTTTTGCCATAGTTGCTGTATCAATCTCTCTGGCTATAGATAAGTTAAAGACAGTAAATTTTAATGTTCTGAGCTTAAGCTGCCGGAGAATTCATACCTTCATATATAGTAAAAACATTACTTCTCAGCCTGAGGTGTCCAGTAACAGATCATACAAAGACATACATTTGGGAATAATAACCACAAAAGGGTAAGATTTAAAGAAAAGTAGACCAAGAGTTCAAAATCATGATCTTTAGCTAAATTAACAGGGTGAAGCTATTCTTTCTTGCTTAATAAAGGCAAATCCATATTCTGTGACAACTAAGCTAATGATATGGAGATGTACATATACATAATTCCCATACCAGAAAAAGTATCATTTCTTTATTGTTTCTTAGTTCAAGAATCATGTGTGTAATAAGAGAAAAATAGAGTTGAGGTTGACAATATAATCTGATCAAAATAAATGAGGTCAGATCATTTTATTAAATTTTTAACCCCTTTAACTATTCCACTCACATAAATAACATAAGTAAAAATTATTTGGACCATGTCTTACGCATTGTCTCTAAATGGCCTGTTCAGCAGTTCATAGTCAGAAATAAGAGCATTTAAAGGCACTAGCCTTTACTAGACTCTCACGGGAAAATTGAATAGAAGGGGTCAAGAATGAGACAGCCTTTCGCACATAAATCTTTCCTCAGTGAAATATAATTAACAGAATTCAGTCCCTTAAAAAATAGATAAAATTTCAAGTAGAAGCCTCTCTTTGCTGTGAATAAAGTACTTAGACCCAAGTCAAGGATGGGGCTTACTAATAAACTTCCAGCAAAGAGCTGGCCACCGATTTGTTCCTGATTTCACTGCCAATGTTAATGACAGGCCAGAAAACTGAAAACAATGCAGATTTGTGTAAATAGCAGGATGACATGGAATCTAGCACATTGATGTATTTTACGGTATAGTGAAAAGCCATCTGGAAACAAGTCCATAATTCTAGTGTTAACCTCTCAGTTCTGTTTCTGAAGTCATTCTGCAATTCTGGTTTATTTGCCGTATCATCAGACACACCTTCCTAAGAATAAAAGGATTCAAAAAATCCTTTCACATAAATTATTGTTTTTCAGTCATCCCATTTGACTATATACCTTGCTGCATTAAAATTATCTCTGCATGACGTATATGTAGATGAACAACTTGAAGTGCAAAAATATTGACTATTCAAATAACTGCTAATAGGCAGGGTGCCTTACAAGGCACTTAAACACAGATATTTTGGAAATGCAGAAGACTGAGTATCTAATGATTAGGAAAAGACTGCCTTTTGAAGTCTTCAATTTATAAGCAAACAATTAATGACAGTATGTTCAGTAACTCTAGAAAATTAAATGGAAAAATTCCAGTAGAAAGAAGATTACTATTCAAGTTCTATGCAAGGGGTTTGGATAAAAGCACAATATCCTTAAATTTCTCACACACACACACACACACACACACACACACACACACACTTTCTCTCTCTCTCTCCAGACTATATCTCATTTTGTATTAAAAATAACACTATAGGGCACATGGGCAGCTCAGTCGGTTAAGAGTCTGCCTTCAGCTCACGTCATGATCCCAGAGTCTTGGGATCAACCAGCATCAGGCTCTTGTTTAGGGAAAGCCTGCTTCTTCCTCTCCCTCTACCCCTCGCCCCATCACATGGTGCACACTCTCTCATTCTCTCTCTCTCTCTCTCTCTGTCAAATAAATAAAATCTTTCAAAAAATAACAGTAATATTTTTATAATTTGTAAAGTAATTTAGGTAAATTGACTTAGCTGAACTTTAAACTTGCCTTCTGAGGTAGACAAATTAGATATCATTATTTTTTAAAAGATTTTATTTATTTATTTGACAGACAGAGATCACAAGTAGGCAGAGAAGCAGGCAGAGAGAGGGGGGGAAGCAGGCTCCCTGCTGAGCAGAGAGCCCGATGTGGGGCTCCATCCCAGGACCCTGGGATCATGACCTAAGCCGAAGGCAGAGGCTTTAACCCACTGAACCATCCAGGCACACCCTAGATATCATTATTTTTATTCTGTTGATTAAAAATGTAAATAACTGAAGCTCAGAAGGCTTATCCTAAATTACCCAGTTAGCCAGTGGTAAATATGAGTGCAGACTTGTCTTCTAAACCAAGTTGAATCTCAACAAAAGCATGTAAGCTATTGGATTTTTTTTTAAGTACTTACAAACTGAACTTAGAGTGCTATATCCAAGAAGCACATAGTTTATATGTGTTGATGAATCAGAAGTCATACAGCCAACACCCTCAAGTATAACATAGCTAAAATATATTGTATTTCCTACTTCTATCATCCTTAAATAATACTAATTCTGGAGGCTTACCTAGTCTTCATATATTTTGAATTTGAACTCTTTATTATTTTTCGCCCAGGATGGGCATACGAGCATATACAAGCAGTCTTGATTTTTGTCGGAGGTTAAAATTGCTATACATGGAGTTTCATGATATTTCTGATGCCACAGTTAAGATGAGAAAATAGGTTATAATATTTTATAAAGAACATTAGTCATGTAGATTTTTTGGTTTGGCTTGCTAGGATAACTAGTGCTTCAGTCTCCTATACTCTCTGAATGGCTTTCCATTTTGCTTTTAGTCTATGGTTTTTAATTTTATTTTATTTTTAAAATTAACATGTAAAAAATGGATTTTTCAGTGTACATTTTGAACTTAATGGTATATGTACTTCATACAACCACTACCAACATCGGAATATGAAATGTGCTCCCAAAACTCCCTTGTGCTGTTACTTTGTAGTCATAAGTTTCTCCCATCCTTAATTCCTGACAACCACGGATCAGTTTGTCATCACTATAGATTCTCTCTATTGAAAATGTCATATAGGGCTTTTGGGTGGCTCAGTGGGTTGGGCCTCTGCCTTCGGCTCGGGTCATGGTCTCAGGGTCCTGGGATCAAGGCCCAGTCAGGCTCTCTGCTCAGCGGTGGGCCTGCTTCCTCCTCTCTCTGACTGTCTTTCTGCCTACTTGTGATCTCTCTCTCTGTCAGGTAAATAAATAAGTTCTTTAAAAAAATTTTTTTAAAAGAAAATGTCATATAAATTGAATCATACAGTATGTAACCTTTAGAGACTGATTTCTTTCACTCAACATGTCTTTTAGCTTCAGACAAATTGGTATGTATAGCAACAATTTGTGGTGTGTGTGTGTGTTTGTTTAATTGCTTAATAATATTTCATTGTATGATGCATCTCAGATTGGTTTGTTTGTTTTTGTTTCTTTTTTAGCCATTTATCTATTAAAAGACAATTAGGCTATTTCCAGTTTAGGCTATAAAAATTTGTGAGAACATAGCTTTTTTATGTGAACATAGGAAAATCTAAGTAATTAAGTGATAATGAAAAATATTTATTTGACTTTACCAAAAAACTGTCAAACATTTTTCAAGAATGGCTTTACTGTTTTACATTCTCACCAATGTATAAGAACTACAATACTCAGGGTGCCTGGCTGGCTCAGTCAGTTAAGCGTCTGCCTTTGGCTCGGGTCATGATCCCGGGGTCCTGATCCCAGGCTCCTGGGATCGAGCCCCACATCAAGCCCCGCATTGGGCTCCCTGCTCAGCAGGGAGTCTGCTTCTCCCTCTGACCACCCCCCCACGCTCTGTCTCTCACATTTTCTCTCAAATAAATAAATGAAATCTTAAAAAAAAAAAAAAAAAGAATTCCGATATTCTACACCATCACCAGTACTTGATACTGTCAAGAATTCTTTAAAGATATTCTAATAGGTATATAAAGGAATCTCATCATGGTTTTAATTTAAACTTCCCTAATGGCTGTGATAGTAAACATATTTTTATGTGTTTATTTGCTTTCTATGTATCTTCCTTTTTACAGTGTCTTTCCAAGTCTTCCTATTTTTAAATTAGATTATATATTTCCTTACTTTTGAATTTTGAGATTTCAAAAATATATTTTAGATACCAATTTTTTGTCAAATATATGATTTGTAAATGATTTACCCTAGTCTGTAGCTTGTCTTCTCATTATCTAACATCTTTCACAGATATAATTCTTTTTTAATTTTTATTAAAATGTCATATCTAAGAACTATTTGCCTAACCAGAAGTCATGTAGACTTTCTTTCATGTCTTCTTCTAAAAGTTTTATTGCTTTACATTTATATCTGTACTCCATTTAGAGTTATGTTGTATATAATATGAAGTTTAGGTTGAGCCTCATTTCTCTGCATAGAGACATCTAATTGTTTCAACATCATTTATTGAACAGATTATCTTCACTCCATTTAATTGTCTTTGTACTCAGGCAAAAATCAATTGACTGTATTTGTGTGGGTCTATTTTTATAATCTCTGTTAGGTTCCAATGATCTATATAACTATCTTTCCACCCATACTACTGTTTTTATGGCTATCCCTTAACTATAAGTCCTAGAATCTTAAGATAATGTAATTTCATCAAATTTATTCTTCCTTTACAAAATTTTATTTTAGCTATAGCAGTTCCTTTACATTTCCATATAAATTTTAGAATCACCTTGTCTATATCCATAAAAACACTACAAGGAGGACATCTGGGTGTCTCAGTCAGTTAAGCATCTGCCTTCATTTCAAGTCATGATCCCAGGGGCCTGGAATCAAGTCCCACATTGGGCTCCCTGCTCAGCCAAGAGTCTACTTCTCCCTTTCTCTCTCTCTCTCTCTGACTCTCCCCCCCATTCATGCTCACATACCCTCTCTCTCAAATAAAGAAATAAAATGTTTGTTAAAATAGCACTGCAAGGATTTTAATTAGAATTGCATTAAATCTATAGAACAATTTGAGGAAAATTGGTATGCACTATGTTGAATCTTCTAATCTATGAACACAGTATGTCTCTCTACTTATTTTGAGTCTTATTTGATTTCTTCCATTAGCATTTAGTGGTTTTAGCATATAGATCCTATACATATTTTACTAGATTTGTGCCTAATACTGTATTTTTAGACATTCTGTAATTTCTTTTTTAAAAATGTGATGTCCAATTATTAGTACTACTAATACTAGTAACTAATTAGTAAACTAATACTAGTTTACTAGTATGTAGAAATATGTTTGTGTGTTAACTTTTGTGTTTTCTGTGCTGTGTAACAAATTATAACAAAACTTTCTGGCTTACAACTAGAGACATTTATTATTTCACAATTTCTGTGACTTGAGAGTCTGAAAGTGACTTAGCCGGGTCCTCAACAAGGATCTACTGGGGAAGAGCTTTCTAAGATCCTTCAGATATTTGGCAATGCTTATTTCCTTGTGGTTATAAGACTCAAGACAGCTTGCTTCTTCAAAGGCAAAGACATGGAAACCCTAGAGACAGTTTTTTTAGCAAGGGAGTCTTACGTATTACAATAGTCACAGGAGTGACATCACATCACCTTTGGCATATTCAATTGGTTAGAAGCAAGTCACAAGTAGTATTCACATTCAAAGAGAAGAGATTAGAAAAGGAATGTATACCAGAAATGGGTATCATAGTGGTGTCTTTCCACTACATAGTTTTATCCTATAACCCTATTGAAATTTTTGTTGTTGTTTTTTTTGGTAGATATCTCAATAATTTTTTATGAAGACAGTCATATTCTCCAAAAAAAAGGAAGATTTTAGTGTTTCCTCCTTAACCTGTATACCTTTTATTTCATTTTCTGGTTTTATTGCACCAGCTAAATCTTTCAGTATGCTGTAGAATATAAGCGGTAAGAGCAGACACCGTTGCTTTCTGTCCTATCTTTGAAGGAAAACATTCAGTCTTTTACCATTAAGAATGATGTTGGCTGTAGATACTGTGTAGGTGCCCTTTACAGGTTGAGAAGGTTACCAACTCTTCCTTGCTCACTGAAAGCTTTAATCATGAATTGATAATTGAGTTTTACTGAATGCTTTTTTAAGTGCATCAATTATATTAAATATTAGACTGTTAATATGGTGATTACACTGATTTATTTTCAAATATTGAACCAGCCTTGCATTCTCAGAATAAACTTCCCTTGGTTGTGGTGTTATTCCTTTTTTTTTTTTT
>ML109227.1:58761-69423 GCA_003697995.1 Taxidea taxus jeffersonii
AACATCATTCCTCAGATGAGACTTCTAGAAAACTAGGAATTAAACACACACAGAAGAGAATCCAAACTGGGACAGATCTCTCTCCTAAGATACATAGGTTAAAGGGTTGCACCACTTCCTCAGAAAGTCAAGAAAGAGATGACAGGGGCACCTGGGTGGCTCAGTGGGTTAAAGCCTCTGCCTTTGGCTCAGGTCATGATCCCAGGGTCCTGGGATCCAGCCCCACATCGGGTCTCTGCTTAGCAGGGAGCCTGCTTCCCCCTCTCTCTCTGCCTGCCTCTCTGCTTACTTGTGATGTCTGTCGAATAAATAAATAAATAAATCTTTAAAAAAAAAAAAAAGAAAGAAAGGAAGAAAGAGATGACAGAACCCATATGCATGCCTTACACTATTTTGTACACAATGATGTAGAACATATTCTCTTTAATAAGTGAAGCTTCAGCCATTTTCAGTAGGTTGTTTTAATGTTCACCTTATGTTCTGAATTTAGGGCTCTCCCTTGCTTTCAGTATTAAAAGTACTCAAAAAGGCCAAACCAGGCAATACTTATGGAATTCTATTTTTACAAAGGTTCTTTCTGCCAGTGTGCAGAGTTAGTCGCTGGATGTCCACTTACACAGCTCTTGTCAAACAAACCTATCTAAACCCAATTGTCATCTACTGCTTCCATCCTCAGAATTATAGGACCTGAGGCACATGTACAGCAAAACATGACCAAGACATAAAAGGGACACCTGCAAAGACAAATAGGGACCTTTCCAGAGCAGTTAAAGAATACATTTTAAGTCACTGCTGTTATTAAACACCAACAATTCTATAGCCCCTTGAAAGGGACCTCATGTTGGCACTGTGACAGTCATTCATGAAACATGGAAATTCCAATTGGAATAGCAACATCGGTGCCTTTTTTCTTTTGGTCTTCTTGCAAGCTAGTAAAGTATAAGGAGACAGAGGATGTTTGACAAATTCCTTCAGGATGCATCTGCTAGGCCACACTACAAATGTCTAATCTATGGTTTTGCCCAAACTGTACTTAGATTTGTCTGGTTGGAGTAAGAATGAGTAACATGAGCTCAGCAAGGACACTTTGCACAGCCTTATGTCTGCCCATTTTACTGGGTACAGTTCAGAAAAGAGAATTATTCTTTAAATAACTTTGGTCTCTAAATATCAAAGAAAAGCATAGGCCTTTCCCACAGAAATATGACCAAAGACTGTGGCCTGTCATTCAATATCCACCGTGAAACCTGAAGTTTCATAAGACCAAACTCAAAAAGAAGAATGAAAAAAAGAAACAAGATGGGGGGGGAGGCGGGGAGCAAACAGTAGCAAGACCATGCAGCCCATTGGGGCCATTCTAGGCCCATAACTTCCCAAGGAGAGGCTCTGCGTACATGAATGACTAACGAATCTATTTACAATGAAATGAAAATTCAATAAACCAACTTATTTTGGTTCTGTTTTGCTTAATTTTTTTGTTATCAGCATGATAAGAATATCTTGGGTCATTGAATTTTTTTTCCATTTGAAACAATTCATTGACTGAATTGACTAGTCATTTATAAGGCTGGGTTGATACAGAATGGAATGATTGGAACATCTTCAGAGTAATTTCCCCCATAAGATGGAGCAATGATGATACACTTGCATATGGTAGTTTCCACACCTATTTATTGAATTATTGCTAACCCAGAATGCAGGCTGTAAAAATAGGGCATCTTCACAATTATCAAAGGTGAAGAATGAAGTTGGTCCCTTGTTCATTTGGCCTGTATTGTATTGTATTGTATTGTAACCAACAAACTGTTGGTTTACAGTTAGTTTTTCATTTAGTTTTTATCTGTTCACCACTCCTAACCACTTACTTAAAAAGAAAAATGGACAGAAAAAATAAAACAGGCACTTCTTGTGTCATTGCATAAATCTGGTCCTTTAATAAAATAATGTACATTTTTCTGTAGGTTCCTCTGGAATGTTTATTTAAAATTGAAAATTGTTACCTATGATAGACTTCTTTGTCATGCACCCGGGCTCTTACTTCACCCAGGATATTATTTGAACTCTTCAGAGCACACTCTGTTTGGGCAAAGCTGGACTAGCTCTCTAAGACATCTTCCTTTGTCTGACCACCCTCCCCTCACTTCCAGCACTAATATACAGTTCATTGGGTTTGGCCATGACTTTCTAAAAACTTTGCAATTGAATTGGGTAAAATATGCCTGATGTTAAGCAAAGATGTGACTATAATACTTCTGAATATTAAAAATATTTCCCTTTATATTGATAATACTCACTGCTGATACTCATGACTGACTAACATATCTAAAGTTTTCTGTTTCTATTATTATACAGCAAATATTCCTGAAATGTTTGAATGAGACTTTTTAAAATTCTTTCACACAAATAACAAAATACTAGAAATCACAGAAATAAAAAAAGCAACATATCTACTTTTATGCCTGAGAGATTAGAGCATCACATTTCCTGAAGATGATTTCTAGGTTTCTTGTTGATCTACTTTGGAATTTCAGATCTCTAGAACTTGTTCATAATATATTGAAAGAAAAAATAGGGGCGCCTGCCTGGATCATTCGGTAGAGCACGTGACTCTTGATCTTGCAGCTTTAAGTTCAAGCCCCACGTTTGGTGTAGAGATTACTTAAAAAATAAAATCCTTGGGGTGCCTGGGTGGCACAGTCGTTAAGCATCTACCTTCGGCTCAGGTCATGGTCTCAGGGTCCTGGGATCGAGCCCCACATTGGGCTCTCTGCTCAGCAGAGAGCCTGCTTCCGCGTCTCTCTCTGCTTCTCTACCTACTCGTGATCTCTCTCTCTGTGTCAAATAAATAAATAAAAATCTTTAAAAACAAAACATTTATTAATTTGGTCATTACCCAAGGTAAGTTGCTTTTTATTTCTGTATGATAGAGATAAACCTCAGCTTTGACTCAGTTTGTTCCTAGGCCCCAATTATATGCATAGCCAACATAAGGCAACCCTTTATTTCCAATAGTTTCAGGGTTGTAAATGGGAGTTTGATTCTGAGAAAATTTATTCTATGTCATACAACCCAAAAATTGATCATTAAAAGGAAGTAAATGTGAATATATGAAGTCTATACTTGCTTAAGTATGTAAAATAAAATTATCTTAAAAAACAAGATCCAAATATTCCTTTAGAGAAGGTTTGTGGGGTTTTTTTTTAATTGTTTTTTTCCCCAAGAGCTGGACTAGTAAAGGCTTCTTAAAATAAGATCAATAGAATCTGAACTGAAGAAACCATCTTCTTAACTGGTAAATCTCTCTCTCCATGGCAAACAGAAGCATTTTTCATTTTTCAAGGACATTCGAACTACTTCCAAAATTTGTGTTATCTGTCTCAAAAATTTTCATTGACAATTTTATGACCACAGAAGTCTTTAAATGTTAAATTATGTGGGGGGGGGCAGTTTCCATGGTAATTGCTCTTCCTGAAGTGTCTCCTGCTCTTCCACTTCAATAAGAGCTTTGTTGCTGAGCTTCTGAGAAGTACCAACAAGCTCAGCTGCACCATCATAACCCAGGATTAGCCAGGTAGTGTTGCCAGTGGAATTAGCAGAGCATGTGAATCCTCACCAAACCCAGTTCATAGCCAGTTGTCTATTTCAATTTTTGATCATTACCAAAGGGATCTAGTCAGTATAACGAAGTTATAAAACGTATATGTCAAAGTTATAAGCTAGAAGCTCCCCACATTTCAGAGTATCTTATTATCAAATTGTTTTTTAGTTGTAAGTAGCATCTGGTTATATGACACAAGTGTTTTAATAAATTCCCAAACCCCTTAATCAATCATTAATCAATTAATTATCTCATTAATTTTAAAACTTTTTTTAAAAAGATTTTATTTATTTATTTGACAGACAGTGAGAGAGGGAACACAAACAGGGGAAATGGGAGAGGGAGAAGCAGGCTTCCCGCTGAGCGGGGAGCCTGATGTGGGGCTCGATCCCAGGACCCTGGGATCATGACCTGAGCCAAAGGCAGATGCTTAAGGACTGAGCCTCCCAGGCACCCCTTCTTTGCCTTATTTTTATGGTAAAATTATACAAATAGATTTCCAAGTATTGAATCATCTATCTGTCAGAATAGTCTAGATTATGCTGTAGTAACAAACATTCTTTTATCTCCATGATTTAAAACGGGATTTCTCACTTGATGCTATTGACTTTTTGGGTTGGGCAATTCTTTGCTGTGGGGCGGCTTTCCAGTGCATTGTATTTAGTGGCATCGCTGGCCTCTATCCACTAGATGCCAGTAACATGTACCCCATGTAAGTTGTGGCAATTGAAGATGTTGCCACATGTTCATTGGGAGCATATGTGTGGGGTGGTTGACCCCAGCTGAGGGTTTTAAAACAGTGAAGTCTTATTTCATTCACAATATATGTCCATCAAAAATTAGTTGGAGGCTGTCCTTTAAAGCCTTCTCTCTGGGATGCCGGTCCCACCAACAGGATCTTCAATGGATGCAGTGCTGGAGAGAAAAAGAGAGGTTGTACAAACTGGACACCGGTTCTTAAAACTTTTGTGTGGAAGTGATACATGATGCTTCCACTCTCATGAGTTTGGACAAAGAAAATCATGTGGGTCTTCAAAGGGAACTGGGAAATGTACCATGTGCCCGAAAATAGGGAGCCAATTATATCACTAATCTGACATATTCACGTTAGAATATTATTTTAGAAACTGCCTTAAAGTGTAAATTCTAACTCAGGCCTGTTTTCTCAGAAAGAGTATAAAAGCACACTTCATGTCTAGATTCCTCTCATTTAGTCTGTTTTGTTGTTCATGCCTACAGACCTACAGGGTGATTGTATTTGGCTGATTTATTTTTTTTTACTACTCTTTCACTCTGTGTGAAGTACTTCTTTTTTTTTTCAGTTAACCATTTACACTTGTGCAATCCACAGTAGAATATCAATACTTCAATATTTGTGGGTTTGATCATTTAAACAATGTGTGTGAGCAATATAAAAAACAAACCATCAAAAAACTTCAGAAGGAAATCTAAATCTCTACTGAGTGGAATGACTTCACACTCAAATTGATGGGCTGAGGGTTGTAAAGTATGGTCCTTCCTACCCTCTTTAACTACAGCCCTCCTCCCACCCTTGTTTCTGGTCTGAGGCTGCTTGCTTCTCTTCTCCTTTAATGAACTTCCATAGTTGTGCCACTGTAGTAAAGCTCACCTACTATTAAAAAGCACAGCTGTAGATAATTATATAAGGTGTTGTCCATATAAAATAGTGCTAATAACATAAATACATTGTATGGGGAAGGAGAACTTTTCCCTTTTCCCCTTCTAGATTCTTTAGCTGGTCTAATAAATAAATTGATGTATAACAGAGTCACAAGAGAAGAATGAATTTCATTTTGTATGTACAGGAGCTCTAAAAACATGAGACTCATAGAAATGACCAAAACAGGCAGCTTTTATACCTTTGAAACAAAAAACAATAAATTTGTGAAAAATTAACGAGGCAAAAAGAGTTTGAGCTTGGGGTAGTAAATTAGTGAAAAAGTAACTAGTTTAGCTTATACTGCCTTCTGGGCCCTAAATTCCCCTTCTCTGGTGATAACTATGTCTTTTTTCCTCCTGGTACAGGGAGAGCATCTTTTACATGGGAGATTTATTTCCTGTTTTCAGGGGGACAAAAGAAAGTCAGAGCCTCTTCCTTATACCGCTGTTTCTTAAGTAACTTTAATTCAAAATAGTCAATATGCCAACATGGCATATTTTACGATGGCATAGTCTGCTCCCCTTCAACTGTAATTGCATTTTCAAAATGTTTAAAGCCTGGAAACTGGAGATGTGAGGTAGACAAATATCATTTCTTAGGCGATCATTATGTAAAAGCTTTATGCACCATTCTCAGTGAATCCTTGTGTAATCCCAGGGATGTAATGCTATCACAATTTTATAAATAAGGAAGCCACCCAAAGGTATGCAGCCAGTAAGAGATAAAGTTTTCTTTCAAACTTAGCCCATATTTGTTCAACTTTCCCATATTTCTTCTCTAAAGTTTCTTACAGGGATTATGAAGAATCGGGGCTTATTCTTACAGATGAATTTTACCCGAGAGAGTTTAGGATTACAATTTTTTAAAAAATTGTACTAATTGACAAATACTTATTCAGTTTGTGGGTTGGTAATATATGTTCACTGTGCAATATTTAGAAAACACAGAATTATAGAATGTAGAAAAAAATCGAACAGAAATCTATCCATGAAGAGATAATCATTGTGAACATTTGATGTACAGTTGTATGCATGTTAAAAAAAGAAAGTAAGGATGATTTTCATACTCTAAAATATAATTTTAATAACTATGTGATTTTCCACTTTAGGAATATGCCATAATAATTTAAGAGTCCTTATTTTTTTGCACATTAAGATTATTTCTAAAAGCTAGCTATCAAAATAATGCTGTCGTGATATCCTTGTATATAGTTTAATAACCAACCCTGACTGTTTTCTTAAGATAAACTCCCAGAAGAAAAGATATGTAATCTTAAGATTTTCACACATAATCCCCAAATATCTTATAGATATTGTTAGCAATAGTGCCTGTTTCTCAGCAATTTTTCCAAAGTAAGAAAAATTCATTTATACCCTTTCAAACATTGCCAATTCAAAAAAACCAGAAAATAGTATTTTATCTTAATTTGTATCTTTTTTATTATTAGTAAGGTTCACTGATTTTGTGGTCAGGAGGGGGGTGGCATCGGCTATTTTTATTTCATTTCCTTCTCTGTGAGTTGCTTTACCTGCCCTTTGCCCATTTTCCTAGTGCAGCAGACTCTTTTCAGAAGCCTCTACCATGAATTCTATTCAGGCCTGTTATTTTCTTCTAGCGCACCATTTTTGCTTTCCAGTATAGCAGTGGATTAATATTTAGAAAATCAAAGCTTTTTCTTGGGTTAGCTCATCTAATCTAGTTTTATAGATCACTAAAATATAATGCTTGGAGTCTACATATTCGGTTTGAATCCAAGCTTAAATACTGAGCCCTCTGTGGGACTTCAGGCAAGTCACTTTATTCCCTAAGGCTAATTTCTGTTTCTATAAAACATGCATAATAATTTCTATCTTCTGATACTGGTATATATGTTACCTGACATTTAATAAGTACTCAGAGTAAACTTAGTTATCATTTGTATTGTTGTTTGGTCTTAGTATATTAAATATGATGGCACTGAGCTCCAGGAAGGCAAAGGGATCTGTTAACTTATCTTCATCACAGATCTTCTCTCACTTTTGTGCATTCTTTGTGCTTTGTTCCTCCGCTTTTTATAGATAGTGCCTAACCTCAAGGATGGGATTCTAATAAGATAAATAAATAATGGAGCAGGTGTTTTTAAAGAAGAGAGACATCATATCGTGTCTCAAATAATATCAAGTAAGGCAGCCATTCTTGTGCCTTTGTGGATGGTTGATTCATATATATAGTTCTATACAGAAGCAGAGCTTCTGACTTTTAAAAGAAGCATGTCTAGAAATTGCTGTTTAACAAATTTAGGGACTCAAAACAAACATAAACAAAATATAAACAAACAAAACCCAGGATGTCAAGAATTAAGATTACCAGAAAGAAGAAAATGCACTTGATTTGTTTTACTGAATATGTGACTTTATCCTAAATTATCTATCTATCCTTTGATCACTTGGCAGCTCTATCTTTCTATCTAGAGATAGAAATGTAGCTGTATCTCCTTAGGTATTGTTCTGTGTTGGTAATTGGCAAATAGTTTGCGTGTCTGTTTTTGCCTCTCATATGGGATCTACTTACGATTTTTCATTCAAAAAAAAGGATCTTGGGGCGCCTGGGTGGCTCAGTGGGTTAAAGCCTCTGCCTTCAGCTCAGATCATGATCCCAGGGCCCTGGGATCCAGCCCCACATCAGGTTCTCTGCTCAGCGTGGAACCTGCTTCCTCCTCTCTCTCTGCCTGCCTCTCTGCCTACTTGTAACATCTCTCTCTGTCAAATAAATAAATAAAATCTTCAAAAAATTAAAAAAAAAAGAATCTGTATATGACCATCGTACCCATTTTTTAATGTTTGTAAAGGACAATACGTAGATTTTATGTGCTAATCAAAAAAGGCTAGAAAGAGTCCTAGTAGAATATGCAAAATGTTTGAAGGGTAATGAAGTCATGATGGCCGTCAATATCATTCATCTTCCATGGATTTTAAATCTTCACTGAGAGAGCATGTGCCAGTAGAGGAAATGATTGGCTACTTAGATAATTGAAGTCAAATTTAATGGATTCTGCTATTAACCAAAATTGAAAGATTTCTTCAGTTGTTTCCATAAGATGAACAAAGAATAAATCAAATATATGTTTGTGAGACGTAGGTAGCTTAAATTAATGTTCCTCATAACCATTTTATCCTAGTTTTTTATTCTACCGATTCTTAAGGGGAGAATGTAGACGACCAAGGGATTTTTATCCTTCAGGAGCTTATAGTATAGTGAAAGTATTTTTTAAGGCAAAAGCAGACAAATGAATAAAATATTTAAAAACAACCTGTTATTGGTGTTAGGAAGAAAACCAACAAAGGGCTGAGATGGAGGATCGACAGGGAACCTACTACCCTAGATAGGATGCCAGAAAGAACTGAGGAAAGGCCACTGAGACTTCACACAGGGCTACAGAGGCAGACAAACCACACCTTACACAGCCTCCTGGAAGGAAAGAGATGCATTTATGTCAAACCTATCCCAACCATGGTGGGAAGGCCTGGAAGAGCCTGAATCAGGGGAGTGAAATCGTATAAAGATACTTCAAAGAATGCCATAATTATAATCAAACAGTAAGAGGAAACAAGACTTAAATGAGGTTATTAGTGGGAAGCTTTCCCCAAGGGAAAAGGGAATCCCTGAACAGGAAACTGTGAAGTATCGTGCTTTCCTAACTTCTCCCTGAACTGTGAAAGTCAGAACTGTGTTAGACATCTATGAGTCATATGCATTAGGCTGAATTAGACTAAGAATTTTTTTTTGAGAGTATAGATAGATGTCCATAATGCAAATAAAGAAATGTAGGAGAACACAGAGAAAGGGCAGTCAAGGGCAAAATAAAGGGAATTTGTGAAATTCTATACAGCTGGAGAATGCCCCTCCCCCCACAAAAAGCAAATAAAATGGAAATTATGGATAAAGTAACTGAAAACTACAGGAAAAATGAAAGTGCATTTTGACTGGGCTGGTAGCAAAAGATGAAAAGTTAGGAATCTGGAATAGGTAAAGCTATAGGAATACACTGCTGATAAACATCCACAGAGGAAACATTCTTCTTCAGTAGAAGGAAGGAAGGAAGGAAGGAAAGAAGGAAGGGAGGAATAGAAGGAAGGAAGAGAGAGGGAGAGAAAGACAATGCCATATGTATATTTCCATTACTATTTTGTGCCTAAATTGGGAGAGGGAAGGAAATACTCAGGTTCTTCTTTTAGTAAAGCAGCATGATTTGAGTCCATGAAGTATAAGTACACCTGATTTCAAAGATTTCATGATGTTATTACTCTAAAGGTGACCACTGGAATGCATAAGCTTATTTCGGGTTCTTCAGGGTGCATCAGTGTCTTGGGGTCACATGTAGGAGGATACAACTTCTGTGTTCTTAAATTAAGAAAAAACAAAGAAAAGACAGAATGAAGAAACTTGATTATAACTATTTTTTTAAGGAAGCGGAAAACAAAATTGAGACTTTGGGATTTCTTTTCAGTTTATTTTTTGTGTTTAAACTTTTATTATAGAAAATTTCAAACACATGGAAAGTCAACAGAATAATATAATGAGAGCTGTATAACCATCACCCTGTTCTGTGAAATGTCAACATTCTGCTATTCTTTTATCATCTATACTTCCATCCATTTACCACACCATCTTGATCACTATTGCTTGTTGTAATTTGAGAGTTTAAAATGTGTTTTTATGTTAATACAACGTTAATTCTTAGTAATGGGTTATTATTATATAGGGGGATATTATCCATCATTAGTTTTATTCAATGGATTTGGTAGTGATTGAGATAAAACAAAACAATCCTTTTCGTCTTGCTTGTGTTTTGTCCTGATTAAACTTGAAAATTAAATGGTCTGCATCTTTAGGAAGAGTCCTGGACTGGGAAGTTTGGGGGATCAGGCTTCTAGACATGTGTTCTTCTACTCACTGGCCTTGTGACCTTAACTGCTCTGTGACAGTTTTCTCATGTTAACTTGAGCTGGCTGAATGTGGTATTCCCCAAAGTAGGCTCGTATTTCCAGGTGGCTTATTCTCTTTACCGAAAAGTGTCCAGTCTATTCCTCATCATCTATCTACTCAGCATCTGATACGCTCTTCAAGGCATGGTTCAAGGTTTTCATACTCTTGTTGGATCCAATTCAATTTAATCCAGCCAGTACTTACTAATAGATTATATGTCAGGCACTGTTCTTGGCACTGAAGATACAAATGTGACCAAAGCTGACTCATATCCTTAAGTTATTATGCTTTCATTTGAGTGAAGCGTCACCTAAGGGAAGGCGAGATGGGGTAAAAGTGAGGTGGGATGCTCAGGAAGGGCCTCAGCTTAGAAGATAAATTTGGAATCAAGATGAAAACGAATGAGGGAGCCGAGTGG
>ML109228.1:0-19598 GCA_003697995.1 Taxidea taxus jeffersonii
CCATCCAATTTTTTCAAAGAAATGGAACAAATAATCCTAAAATTTATATGGAACCAGAAAAGACCTCGAATAGCCAAAGGAATATTGAAAAAGAAAACCAAAGTTGGTGGCATCACAATTCCAGACTTCAAGCTCTACTACAAAGCTGTCATCATTAAGACAGTATGGTACTGGCACAAAAACAGACACATAGATCAATGGAACAGAATAGAGAGCCCAGAAATAGACCCTCAACTCTATGGTCAACTAATCTTCGACAAAGCAGGAAAGAACATCCAATGGAAAAAAGATAGCCTCTTCAACAAATGGTGTTGGGAAAATTGGACAGCCACATGCAGAAAAATGAAATTGGACCATTTCCTTACACCACACACGAAAATAGACTCAAAATGGATGAAGGATCTCAACGTGAGAAAGGAATCCATCAAAATCCTTGAGGAGAACACAGGCAGCAACCTCTTCGACCTCAGCCGCAGCAACTTCTTCCTAGGAACAACGCCAAAGGCAAGGGAAGCAAAGGAAAAAATGAACTATTGGGACTTCATCAAGATCAAAAGCTTTTGCACAGCAAAGGAAACAGTCAACAAAACCAAAAGACAACTGACAGAGTGGGAAAAGATATTTGCAAATGACATATCAGATAAAGGGCTAGTATCTAAAATCTACAAAGAGCTTAGCAAACTCAACACCCAAAGAACAAATAATCCAATCAAGAAATGGGCAGAGGACATGAACAGACATTTCTGCAAAGAAGACATCCAGATGGCCAACAGACACATGAAAAAGTGCTCCATATCACTGGGCATCAGGGAAATACAAATCAAAACCACAATGAGATACCACCTCACACCAGTCAGAATGGCTAAAATGAACAAGTCACGAAATGACAGATGCTGGCGAGGATGCGGAGAAAGGGGAACCCTGCTACACTGTTGGTGGGAATGCAAGCTGGTGCAACCACTCTGGAAAACAGTATGGAGGTTCCTCAAAAAATTGAAAATAGAGCTACCTTATGACCCAGCAATTGCACTACTGGGTATCTATCCTAAAGATACAAACGTAGTGATCCAAAGGGGCACGTGTACCCGAATGTTTATAGCAGCAATGTCCACAATAGCCAAGTTATGGAAAGAACCTAGATGTCCATCAACAGATGAATGGATAAAGAAGATGTGGTATATATATACGATGGAATACTATGCAGCCATCAAAAGAAATGAAATCTTACCATTTGCGATGACATGGATGGAACTAGAGCGTATTAAGCTTAGCGAAATAAGTCAACTGGAGAAAGACAACTACCACATGATCTCCCTGATATGAGGAAGTGGAGATGCAACGGGGGTGGGAGTTAAGGTGGTAGGAAAAGTAAAAATGAAAGAAGATGGGATTGGGAGGGAGAAAAACCAAAAGAGACTCTTAATGTCATAAAACAAACTGAGGGGGGTGGGGGGAAGAGGGGTTGGGTGAGGGTGGTGGGGTTACATCATATGTTTAAATAAAGCTTAAATAAAGTAAAAAAAAAATTTAATTTAATATTTTCAGTGGTCCAAGATTCATTGTTTATGCACCACACCCTATGCTCCATGCAAATGTGCCTTCCTTAATACCCACCACCTTCTCACCCATCCCCCCACCCCTCCCCCCTCCAAAACCCTCAGTTTCTCAGAGTCCACAGTCTCTTATGGTTCATCTTGCCCTCTGATTTCCCCCAATTCACTTTTCCCTTCCTTCTCCTAATGTCCTCCATTGTTATTCCTTATGTTCCACAAGTAAGTGAAACCATATGATAATTTATTTTCTCTGTTTGACTTATTTCACTCAGCATAATCTCCTCCAGTCCTGACCATGTTGATACAAAAGTTGGGTATTCATTCTTTCTGATGGTTGCATATTATTCCATTGCACATATGGACCATATCTTCCTCATCCATTCATCTGTTGAAGGGAAGGATACCCACTCTTGCCACTTGTTCAACATAGTATTAGAAGTCCCAGAAACAGCAATCAGACAACAAGAAGAAGTAAAAGATATTTAAATTGGCGAAGAAGTATTAAAACTCTCTCTATTCACAGGTGCATGATACTTCATATGGAAAACCCAAAAGACACCACTCCCAAATTACTAGAATCATACAGCAATTCAATAATGTGACAGGACAAAAAAATTAATGCACATAAATCAGTTGCTTTCTTATACACTAACAATGTAACTGTGGAAAGAGAAATTAGAGAATTGATTCCATTTACAATAGCACCCAAAATTATAAGGTAACTTGGAGTAATTCTAAACGAAGGATCTGTACTCTAGAAACTACAGAACACTCATGAAAGAAATAGGAGAAGATGCAAAAAGATGGAAAAACATTCCATGCTCATAGATTAGAAGAATAAACATTCTTTTAAGATTTTATTTATTTATTTGACAGAGATCACAAGCAGGCAGAGAGGCAGGCAGAGAGAGAGGAGGAAGCAGGCTCCCCACCAAGCAGAGAGCCCAATGCGGGGCTCGATCCCAGGACCCTGGGATCAGGACCTGAGCTGAAGGCAGAGGCTTTAATCCACTGAGCCACCGAGGCGCCCCAAGAATAAACATTCTTAAAATGTCAGTGCTGCTCAGAGAAATTTATATATAAACACCATCTCAATCAAAATACAAACAACATTTTTCAAAGTGCTGGAACAAACAATCCTAAAAGTTGTGTGGAACCAGAAAAGACCCCGAATCACAAAAGAAATTTTGATAAAGAAAAGCAAAGCTGGGGAAATCATGTTTCATGATTTTAAGCTATATTACAAAGCTATAATGACCAGGGCAGCATGGTACTGGCACAAAAACAGACACAGAGACCAATGGAAAGGAATAGAGAGCACAGATAAGAAACCTCAACTCTGTAGTCAAATAATCTTTGACAAAGCATGAACAAGTATCCAATGAAAACAAGACAGTCTCTTCAATAAATGGTGCTGGGAATATTGGACAGCTATATACAGAAGAATGAAATTCCACAATTCCCTTACATCATACACAAAGATAAAATGAAAATGGATGAAAGACCTCAATATGAGTCAGGACTCCATCAAAATCCTAGAGGAGAAAAATAGGCAGTAACCTCTTCAACATCACCCACAGCAACTTCTTTTGAGACACTTATTCAGAGTCAAGGGAAACAAAAGAAAAAAAATGAACTCCTAGGACTTCATCAAGATAAAAACCCGCACAGCAAAGGAAACCATCAACAACAACAAACAACAAAAATGACTATCTTTCAGAGGCATACATACTTCTTGGTATTGAACCAGTCCTTCATGTCTGGTGTTCTTAATTCCTTTCATCAGAAAGATTTTAATTCCAGTATACTTAACCTATGGCATCATCATCCTTTCACATGTACGATCTGGAGATTCAGCAATCAAAGAGGTCACCCAATGCTCATCAGGGCAGGTATCCTCCTTAACCCCCATCACTAATGCACCCACACCCCAACACCCCCAACTGCTCTGTAAACCATTCAGTTTCTTCTCTGTAATTAAAGAATCTGCTGCTTGGTAGCAACTTTCTTTCTCTCTCTATCTCACTCTCTCCCTCTCTCTCTCTGAATCACTCTATCTCTGTGCTTCTATCTTTCTCTGGCCGATGGCATTTCTTTCTCTTTGCTCTTTGGTTTAGCTTCTCCAATGGCACCTATGAGTGAAATCACAATCTATAGGTCTCTCTCTGGCTGACTTACCTTGCTTTGATTTATACGCTCTGGCTCCATCCATGTCAGGGCCACCGGCAAGATTTCGTTCACTTGTATGGTGGCATCCTTTTCCAGCAGAGATCGAGACCCCATCTTCTTTATCCATTCATCTGTCGCTCACCGCTTGGGCTGCTTCTGTCCATGGGCTAGTGTCAGCCACGCTGCTATTAACAAAGGGATGCATGTATCCCTTCATATTTGTGTTCTGGAATTCGGGGACAGTGGGGGAGACCAAGCAGTGCAACTACCCGATTGTAGCTTAGTTCTACCTCTAGGTTTGTGAGGAAACGCCATACCATTTTTGCGTTTTTGGCAGGGGAGGCGGGCCCCAATGGATGCCTTCCCACCCACAGCATGGGAGGCTTCCCCTTTCTCCACTGCCTCACCAACACCTCTCATTCCTTCTCTTGTGGACTGCAGCCATGCTGATGGGTGTGAGGTCCTACCTCCTTCGAACCCTGATTGGCAGTTCACTGACGATGAGTATTGTTGAGCATGGGTGCACATGTCTGTTGGCCATGTATCGGTCTTCTCGGGAGAAATGTCTGTTCCTGTCTTCTGCCCATTACGGCTTGAGATTTTTGGTTCTGGGGTTGTTGAATTTGTTGTGGGAGTGTATGCTCTTGACCAGATTTGTGATCTTAACCCTTGTCGCCTATGCCATTGGCACATATCATCCAACTTGCCGTCAGAGGCCTTTGAGTCTCGTTCATTGTTTCCTTGGCTGTGCAGACGCCTTTCCTTGGGACGTCGACCCAGTAGGTTAAGCTGGCTCCCTTTCCCTTACTTCAGGAGACCTATCTGGAGAGGGCTTTGCTCTGGCCAGCGTCAGGGACATGACACCCTGTGCCATCCCCTAGGACCTTTCTGGATTCAAGTGTCACCTTTCAGCCTTGGACAAACTTTGAATGTTTGGGGTGTGCCTATGGTGGAAGGAACGGGTCTGGGTTCACTCTGCTGTCTATAGTTGTCCGGTTCTCCCAACAGCATTTGTGGAACAGGCTCTGTCTTTTGGCCACTGCATTTTCTGGCCTCTGTGGTCAATGATTGACTGACGAGCACACAAGTGTTGGGTTATTCCTGGGTTTTCAGTTCTGTGCCACAGATTCGTGGGTCTTGTTTGGCACACTTCCCATCCTGTTTTGAGGATGACAGCACCTTCAGGATTTGGGACACCCCCAGATCTGCTTTGCCCCTTCCAGAGAACTCTGTCTCCAGGAACTTTTGTGGCCCCGTCCATGTGGGAGGATGCGCCACTCTCATTCTGGACAAGAAGAAAAAACCTGCTATTGGTGTTCTGTAAGGGATGGCATTAAACTGGTAGTATCTGGATGTCTTGAAGCAATTTTCAACCTAGGGATTGAGGTTCCCGTCATAGGGATGAGGAACTCAAGACTAGGATGAGGTAAAGTCATGTCGGAGTGTGGGTTCTCCCAGAAGCTACTGTGAAGAAGAGCATCCAGGCACATAGTTTCTTTGAGGAGGGAAGATCCCATGGTAGGAGTGTGGGGAGGTGACCCAGGGAAGAGGCACTCAGAGGCCCGTGTGCCAGCTTGCCAGGGAAACTTAAACCTGAGGAATGGATCAGCAGTGACGGAACACACATGTCAGGATGCCCCGAATTTGGCAACGAGTTTTCTGGACTCTTGACATATACCAGCTCTCTAGGAGCATTGGTTGAGCATTTCAGTCAGTGTGGCACACATAGGCGGCATGACATTCTGCTGTAGCATGAAAACAGCCCTCAGGCAGAGAGACACAGATCTGCTGGGTAGCTACTGCCCCCTCCACGCTATGATCCGAGCCATGGCGCTGACGTATTCAAGATCTCATAGCTGGTCTCTGGTTTCCACTGGTCCTTCCCGTACTGGGTTCAGCAGATGGGGTGACGGACACACTAGCAGGTCAGAAGCTCAGACGGAGGAGAACGGAGATGGCAAGGAGCAAGAGGAGCTGCCAGGCAGGTAGGGAGCCCGGGCGAGAAGGAAGGAGGAAGGATGGAAGGGAGGAAACAAAGTAGGAAGGCAGGAGGCAGGAAGGAGGAGGCAAGAATCCAGAGGGACAGAAAGTAAAAGACAAAGAGAAAGACAGACATGGAGCCCAGAAGGAAAGGAAACAAGAAAGAAGGAAGGAAGGAAAGGACAGAAAGAGGGTAGGAGGCAGGGAAGGAGGGCCGGCATGGGCTGGGGGTGAAGGGGCATGCAGGGGGGTAGAGATGGACAGGGAAGGAAGGCGGAAGGAAGGAAACCAAAGAAGGAAAGATTCAAAAGGATCCACCACGATAAAGGTGGAGGCAGTGGCACCAAGTCACTGACTAGGCTAGTTCACAAGGTGAGGACTCGAGCCACCAAGTCATCCTGCTGTGCCCATTGCTGGCCCACGTCTATCACGGAAAGTCCCAGATGCTGGGCAAGTGCTGAAGCCTAGCTCAGTCGGGTATGCTGGTCAACCAGGACGCAGCTGGACTGAGGCTTGCCTTGTCCCCGTGCACTGGTGCCACCTCTACCTACCTACTTCGGTTCTGCCTTGCCCTTTGGAAGACAGGAGGCTGGATGGCCTCTACCCAAGGTCCTCGTTTGAACTAGGATACACAGGTGGGCTAGGGTGCTGGGAGAGGCAGATGCCTGTGGGAGTCTGGAAACAGGCTTTGTGGTGAAGCTGACTTGGGCTCAGGCATGGATTCTGGTGGTCCCTGGGAACCTAAGGACGTTATTCTCCTCCCCCGTCCCACCCCATCCCCCCCCCCCCGCCCCAGGAATACTCCCGATCTACATATAAGCTAGGCAGCCAGGCTGGGGAAGGACCACTGCTCAGACGTGCGCCCCTCAGGCCAGCAGAAGCTCTATCCCGTGATCCGATGATCAGTGAAGCAAGAAGGATGCTGCTGATGTGACCACCTTGCTTTCATGGGGAAACGTTTCCATGAGTGTTTCTCAATTAGGAAACACATTAAGCACTCATTCTCTACGGATTGCTAACATGTAGTGAACTTCCTCTTCTACCAGCCCCCAGAGACTATGGGAAATGATATAAACAGCAATGAGGAAAGTCCTGCCCATTGGTCCCAAGGTCAGGGGAGTTCCAGTGTATAAAAGCCCCAGAAGAGAAGTGCCTGCAGTCAGAATCTGAGACACTCACCTCTGAACCGAAGCCCCGCTCTATCTGTGATACCATGTCCAGCTCGTGCTGCTCCCCTTGCTGCCAGCCTACATGTTGTAGGACCGTCTGCTGTAGGACCACCTGCTGCCGGCCCAGCTGCTATGGGTGTGGTGGCGACTGTGGACAAGGCGGCTACGGGTCCAGCTGCTGTGGGTCCTGCTGCTGCCAGCCTTGCTGTTCCTGCCGCCCAGCGTGCTGTCAGACCACTTGCTGCAGGACCACCTGCAGCCGGCCCAGCTGCTGCGGGTGTGGCGGCGGCTATGGACAAGGTGGCTGCGGGTCCGGCGACTGCGGGTCCTGCTGCTGCCAGCCTTGCTGCTGCTACTGCCACCCAACTTGCTGTCACACCACCTGCTGTAGGACCACCTGCTGCTGGCCCAGCTGCTGTGGGTGCGGGTGCGGGTGCTGTGGACAAGGCAGCTGCGGGTCCGGCTGCTGACAGCCTTGCTGCTGCTGCGGCTACTGCCGCTACCCAACTGGCTGCTGCACCACCCGCTGTAGGACCACCTCCTGCTGCCCTTTGCTGCGTGTCCAGCTGCTGCCAGCCTTCCTGCTGCTGACTGCCTCACCCAGAACCACCACGTGCACACGGCACTGATTTGCCATTTGGGAAACCAAGTCACTGGGAATCATTGCTGAAAGCCAGCACGCCACTGCCAATTGCCTCCTTACAGGCTTGGGCACCAGCCCAATGTAGCCTTCTGCCACACATCTGCCTCCCTACAGGTTTGGGCACCGGCCCAATGTAGCCTGGACCACATCTCCCCGAGTCTCTGCTTCCTCCATCTTATGCGTCACGTGCCGGCGTCACGCATCCTGACGTGGACTTCTCATCTCTGCCTTGACTCCTCCACGGTCCACATCTTCATCCTCTCCCAGTCGAAATTTAGAGAAACCAATGCTCATGCCTCGGGCACAGGTGTCTGCCAAGACCGAAATTCCAGGCATGCTGTTTTCTTGTCCTCACGTCCTCAGTGGGTCCTGCTGCTGCCACCCAGCTTGCTGTCAGACCACTTGCTGCAGGACCACCTGCTGCTGACCCAGCTGCTGCGGGTGCGGGTGCGGCAGTGGCTGTGGACAAGGTGGCTGCGGGTCCAGCGGCTGCAGGTCCTGTGTCTTCACAGTCCTTGCATCCTGTTTTCTCCCTTGCACTATCCCTTTGAAGGCTTCCCTGAGGGGGGGGTAGTGGGGGGCGAGGGGCGGTCGCCTCACCTCTCTTTCCTAATAAGCCCTGTGCCGTTTCTGCATCCCATACGGTGTCCTTGTCCTTGTACGGCATTCACGATGTAACGACGTAGATAAACAGCTCGCATACCACGTGCATTATCCATCTGAGGCCTCCTACATTCCCCCACAAATCATGTTTCCATTTGCAGTTGAGGAAATCATGGGACGTCATGTCATAGAGCTCACTGGGACTCACATGCCAGGCCACATCTCTTGCCTTTGAAGGCACTCACCTTTCTTCTGCAAACCACCTTCTGCAGGACCTCCTGATGCTCATCTTGTGTCTCACTGATGGTTGTGTCCCTTCTCCTGTCCACATTGCTGCTCTGTCATCTGTTTTGAGTGTACGTGGTACCTCCCTTCATGTGGTTTGTTCTCTTCTTACCCTTGTGCTGTCAATTCCCATGGTACATATTTTTGTTTCAAGTACAAATGTTCTATCAGCCCTCAGTTCTTTTAACCCTGCCCAAGGTTTATCACCAGACTTCTGCACCTGCCATGTTTCTTCCATAGTGTTTTGTTTTTGTTTTTGTTTTTAATTTATTTATTTGACAGAGAGATCACAGGCAGGCAGAGAGGCAGGCAGAGAGAGAGATAGGGAAGCAGGCTTCCTACCTAGCAGAGAGCCTGATGTGGGGCTCGATCCCAAGACCCTAGGATCATGACCTGAGCAGAAGGAAGAGGCTTTAGCCCACTGAGCCACCCAGGCACCCCTCTTCCATAGTTTTATTCATAGTGTTGACTCAAAGGCTCTACCAATGTGTGTCATGATGCAATAATCTTCAATCTTATATTCTTCATCTTTTTGTTGTTGATCTGTGACAAGTGTAAGTTTTCTCTCTCCTTGAGCTGTACTCATTTTGGTGGCCTTGTAAAAATTATCACCATTTTGCCATTCAGCATTATAAAGCACATTTCTCATGATTTTTTGTTTCTTCTTTGTTTACTATTACTTATAAGTATGCTTAATGTACTTATTCTTCTTCTCTCTTACTTCCTTCTATCATAATTATTCTGTGTTGCCTTTCCAGATGTAAGGTAGGCTTTTTGGTTCCTTTTAATAATCTTTGTTATCATCTAGACCATACAGTAATTATTTTTCTTTTATACCCCCAGTTGCTTTCTTGCCTAATATTAATAGTTCACAAGTATTTTCTATTAACCTGACACTGTCCTCTAAACTGGGATGACTTAAATGATTACTTCACTTTTGCTGATGAACAATGACCACTGAGCTACCTACAGGTTATTTGGTTGAGGGCTACAGCCTCTGGATCTAAATCCAATGTCTTACATTTCCATATCAAGAAAACCAGTGGTCTGTGCATTGGAAAGGTGTTTGCCTTGAGTGGCAGGTATATTACTGAAAGTGAACCCTATCTTTCTGTTCATAAATGTATTTCCCAGCTATTCCCAAAAGCTCTATGGGCACTGGCACATGTAAGACCCGTAGACAGATTTTAAGAGAAGTCCAGCATGTTTAATCAACCCTTGTATTCCTGGCAGTGTGCCAACACATTGAAGCCTAAAGCCCATGTAAAGATACCTGTTATTTGATGTTAGTTGATAGCATTCTGGTATGGTCTTTTTTCTGGCCACATAGAGTGTGAAACATATAGAAGAGATCAGGTAAACCCATACCTTCAGCTATATTTTATGTATCACCAACCCTCCCATCTTTTTTTTTTCTCTTATACAGAATATTATCAAGGAAATTAAGTATGGAGACAGTACTGGGAATTGAGCTAACCACACAATGGAAATTTTATCTTTGAGCCATCGGCAATCTCTGCAAAGCATCATGCTGCATGTTACCTGGGATTCTCTGAAGAGATGCCTGATTCATAATAGGGACAGAGATAAATCAAGGTAATAGTATTTATCAATTACATTTACATATTGGTCTAAATCAGTGTTCTTCTACCTTGGCATTATTGATACTTTGGGCCAGATAATTGTTGGTTGACAGGGTGGAGGGGAACTATTTTGAGCACTGAAGTATGTTTAGCAGCATAGCAGTGTGGCTTCTACCTACTGGAAGCCAATAGCTACACTTCCTATTTCAGAAAGAGCTAAAATGGATGCAGAAAATGGATAAATGGTAAAAACTCAAGAGTGGAATCTTACAGAGGAATTGTCTAAATGTACAAAGTTTAATAACAATAAAACATGACATAAAAATTCATGAGATGCAACAAAAGCAGTGTTTTGAGTCTAATTTATTTGTTTTAGTATTTATTTTCTTCTTTTTTTTAATAATTTTTTATTTTTTTAATTTCTTTTCAATGTACCAGAATTTCTATTAAAGGAGAAAAACTTCAAAATTAAAGTGCTTAATGCCCCGTCTTAAAAATTTTAAAGGAGGGAGGAGTTAAGATGACTGAGGAGTAGGGGACCCTAATTTAGTCCACTCCCTGGAATTCAGCAATATAGTTATCAAATGATTCTGTACACCTACAAGATCAACTGGAGATCTGAGGGAAGAATTGCTACAATTATACAAATAGAAAAGTGACCACTTTTTGCAAATTAGGGTGTGTGGGGACATGAATCCAAGGTGACATATCAGAAGATAAACCTCAGCGGGAGGGAGCCTCTATAAGCCGGTACCGAAAAGTGTTATAAGCAGCAGAGTACAAATTCAGGACTTTTAGAAGTCTGCTCTGGTGGAGCCAAACTGCTTGAGAGGCTCAGATGGTGAAGCAGTGCAGAATCCCAGGTGAAAAAGCAGGGTTTCAGGATCCCTGGGGTCACACAAAGAATGGGGGCACCTGAGTGCAGTAGAGTTCCCAAGCATCTGAGCAGGGAAGCCAGCTGCAAACAGTCCAGGTTCCAGCTTTCTTCTCAGTTTGCCATAAACCGAGAATGCTGCAGGATGAGGCAACTGCTCTCTGCAGGTATCCCAGTAGGATACAGAACTTCATCGAGACCCCCTCATTCCCCTGGGAGGAATGGTGTAAGTGGACACTGCAGGAGTCTGTCAAGTTTGGAGACTCAAATGGGGTCATGTGACAGATAAAAAAATGATTGGTCACAGGCTGGGTGAATACAGAGTTTGTACGGAAACCAGGGAGACAATAGTAATTGACTGCTTTTCTTTGAGGGCTCATTGAAGAGTTGGTGGTGCAAACTTTCAGCTTTGGGCCTAGAGATCCAGGTGCCACCATTTTCATCCCCCACATCAACACTGAAAGGCTTCAGACAGCAAAACAACCAGAGAGAGCAATCTCGAGCTACTTATTTCAAGTCTGGTTACCTGCCAAGGGTGGTGCAATTCTGCCCTAGCAAAGACACCTGAGAATCCGCACACAGGCCCCTCCCCCAGAAGAACAGCATGAACTTCCAGCTAATACCAAGTTTACTGATCATAGAGAACTATAAACTCCAACTTTTGTGGAAAGCTGTATTTACCATTCCTGGTTGGGTGTTTTTTTATTATTATTATTATATTTGTCTTTTAGTTTTATACTTTTTTCCCCTTCTCAGCTATTTTCTTGTGTCATCAATTCTTTTTAAAGTATTTTTTAATTTTCATTTTTACATTACTCTTTTCCCCATTTTACTCTTTTATTTGTTTTCCTTTGTTTTTATTTATTTAAATTCAATTAGCCAACGTATAGTACACATTAGTTTTTTTATAGCATTCAATGATTCATTAGTTGTGTATAACACCTAGTGTTCATCACATCACGTGCCTTCCTTAATTCTCAACACCTAGTTACCCCATTCCCCATTCACCTTCTTTTCCACAACCCTCAGCATTTGTCCCAGAGTAAAGAGTCTCTAGTGGGTTTTCTCCCCCTCTGATTTCTTCCCTTTCACTTTTCCCTCCCTTCCCCTATGATCCTCTGCACTATTTTTTATATTCCACATATAAGTGAAGCCTTATGATAATTGTTTTTCTCTGACTGACTTATTTCACTTAGCATAATCTACTTCAGTTCCATCCATGTTGATGTAAATGATAAGTATTCATCATTTCTGATGGCTAAGTAATATTCCATTGTATATATGACCCACATTTTCTTTATCCATTCATCTGTTGAAGGACATCTCATCTCCTTACACAGCTAGACTATTGTGGATATTGCTGCTATGAGTATTGGGGTGCAGATTCCCATATTTTTCACTACATCTGTATCTTTGGGGTAAATACTCAGTATTGCAATTGCTGGGTCATAAGGTAGCTCTATTTTTAACTTCTTGAGGAACCTCCATACTGTTTTCCAGAGTGGCTATACCAGCTTACATTCCCACCAACAATATAAGAGGGTTCCCCTTCTCCACAACCTCACCAACACTTTTTGTTTCCCGTTTTGTTAACTTTAGCTATTCTAACTCATGTAAGGCAGTATCTCATTGTGGTTTTGATTTGTATTTACCTGATGGCACATGATGTGGAGCCATTTGTATGTCTTTTTTTGGAGAAACATCTGTTCATGTATTCTGCCCATTTCCTGACTGGATTATTTGTCTTTTGGGTGTTGAGTTTGATACATTATTTATATATTATATATACATATGTATGTATATATATATATATATATATATATATATATATATATATATTTCATGTGTTGGCTTCCTTTCATTATATTCAATTTTATTTTTCTACATACATGTTTTTCTTTCTTTCTTATTTTGTAATCTGGTTTCTAACAAACAGACCAAAACATACCCACAATCTAGTTTATTGTTCTGTTCTGTTCAACTTCTTGTTCGATTTCATTCTCTTATTTGTTTGTTTGTTTCTGTTCTCTTCTGATTTGTTTAGTGTATATTTTTCTGATGTCATTGTTGCTGTTTTTTATATTTTTGCTCTCTTGTCTGTTCTTTTCTGGACATAAGGACAGAACAGAAGAACTTCCTCCAAAAAGAGAGAGCAAGAGGCAGTATTCACTGCCAGGGATGTAATCAATACGGGTATAAGTAAGATGTCAAAACTAGAATTCAAAACAACAATTATAAAGATACTATCTGGGCTTTAAAAAAAAGCAGAGAAGACACTAGAGAACCCTTTACTGGAGAAATAAAAGAACTAAAATTTAATCAGGTCAAAATTCAAAAGACTATTAGAGATGGAATCAAAGATAGAGACTCTAACTTCTAAGATAAATGAGGCAGAAGAGAGAGTCAGTGTTTTAGAAGACAAAATGATGAAGAGTAAGGAAGATGAGAAAAAGAGATAAATAACTACTGGATCACAAGGTGAGGATTTGAGAGATCAATGATACCATAAAGTTAAACAACATTAGAATAACTGGGATCCAAGAGGAACAGGAAAGGGGGGGACAGAAGGTTTATTTGGACAAATTATAGCTGAGAACATCCCTAATCTGAGGAAGGAAACAGGCATTCAAGTCCAGGAGAACCCCTCAAAATCAATAAAAATAAGTCAACACCTCAACATGTAGTAGTGAAGCTTGAAAATTTCAGAGATAAAGAGAAAATCCTGAAAGCAGATCAGAACAAGAGGTCCTTGACCTACAAGGGTAGTAACATAAGGCTGACAACAGACCTGTTCATAGAGACCTGGCAGTCCAGAAAGGACTGGCATGAGAGAAAAATATGCAGCCAAGAGTACTTTATCCAGCAAGACTGCATTCAGAATGGAAGGAGAGATAAAGAACTTCCAGGACAAACAGAAGCTAAAAGAATTTGTGATGACTAATCATCCCTGGAAGAAATGTTAAAGGGAATCCTTTAAGCAAAGAGAGAGCCCAAAACTAACAAAGATCAGAAAGTAACAGAGACAATATACAGAAATAGTGACTTTACAGATAATACAATGGCACTAAATTCATATCCTTCAATAATTACTCTGAATGCAAATGGTTAGCTAAATAATCCAATCAAAAGACAGACGATACCAGTTGGGATTTAAAAAAAAAAAAGGCACCTGGGTAGCTTAGTGGGTTAAACCTCTGCCTTCAGCTCAGGTCATGATCTCAGAGTCCTGGGATCAAGTCCCGAATCGGGCTCTCTGCTCAGCAGGGAGCCTGCTTCCCCCTCTCTCTCTGCCTGCCTCTCTGCCTACTTGTGATCTCTCTCTGTGTGTCAAATAAATAAATAAAACCTTAAAAAAAAAAAAAAGACCCATCAACATGCTGTCTACAAGAGACTCATTTTAGACCCAAAAACACCTCCAGATTGAAAGTGAGGGGCTGGAGAACCATTTATCATGCCAATAGACATCAAAAGAAAATGGGTAGCAATCCTTATTTCAGACAAATGAGATTTTAAACCAAAGACTGTAATAAGAAATGAAGAAGAAACTGTATCATAATAAAAGGGTCTATCCAATAATATCTAACAACTGTAAATATGTCCTCAACTTGGGGGAGCCAATTATATAAACTAGTTAATAACAAAATTAAAGAAACACATTGATAATAATACAATAATAGACTCCAGTTTTTAAATCAGACCCTGTCAGTCCCTGGACCCAGTTCATCCAGGTCCCAATCTGGTAGTAGTAGTGCAGGCTCCAGGTCCCAATCTGGTTCCTAAGTTTGAACCCAGGCTAACCCCAGACCCAGTGTGGTTCTGGAGTCCTAAAATTTGTATGGAACCAGAAAAGACCCCAAATTGCTAAGGAAATGTTGAAA
This sequence comes from Taxidea taxus jeffersonii, assembly GCA_003697995.1. NCBI lineage: Eukaryota > Metazoa > Chordata > Mammalia > Carnivora > Mustelidae > Taxidea > Taxidea taxus. The sequence goes on from ML109228.1 coordinate 14,738, forward strand.
AAGAAAAACAAAACTGGGGGCATCACATTGCCTGACTTCAAGCTTTGTTACAAAGCTGTGATCACCAAGACAGCATGGTACTGGCACAAAAACAGACACATAGACCAGTGGAACAGAGTAGAGAGCCCAGATTTGGACTTGCAACTCTGTGGTCAAATAATCTTCGACAAAGCAGGAAAAAATTCCAGTGGAATAAAGACAGTCTCTTCAAATTGGACCGCTATGTATAGAAGAATGAAACTTGGCCATTCTCTTACACCATACATAGAGATAAACTCAAAATGGATAAAAGACCTCAGTGTGAGGCAGGAATCTATCAAAATCCTAGAGGAGAACATAGGCAGTAACCTCTTTGACATCAGCCACAGCAACTTCTTTCAGGACACAAAAGGCAAAGGAAACCAAAGCAAAAATGAACTTTTGGGACTTCATCAAGATCAAAAGCTTCTGCACAGCAAAGGAAACAGTCAACAAAACAAAGAGGCAGTCCACAGAATGGGAGAAGTTATTCGCAAATGACAATACAGACAAAGGGCTGATATCCAAGATCTATAAAGAACTCCTCAAACTCAACACTCAAAAAACAGATAATCACGTCAAAAAATGGGCAGAAGACATGAACAGACACTTCTCCAAAGAAGACATACAATGGCTAACTGACACATGAAAAAATGTTTATCATCATTAACCATCAGGGAGATGCAAATCAAAACCACATTGAGAAGGGGAGCAGTCAAGATGGCAGAGGAGTAGCATGCTGAGATGATATCAGGTTGCAGGAGTTCAGTTAGATAGTCATCAAATCATTCCAAACACCTACAAATCCAACAGGAGATCGAAGAGAAGTAGAGCAGCAATTCTAGAAACAGAAAACCAACCACTTTCTGAAAGGCAGGACCTGCAGAGAAGTAAACCTGAAACAATGGAAAGATAGACCACAGGGGGAGGGGCTGGCTCCCAGCAAGTGGTGGAGCAACAGAGCACAAAATCAGAACTTTTAAAAGTCTGCTCCACTAGATGGTGGAGAAGTAGCAGGCTGGGACTACATCTGATAGCAGGAGACCAGCTAGATAGCTTATCAAACCATTGCAAACACCTAGAAATCCAACAGGAGATCAAAGAGAAGAGCAACAATTCTAGAAACAGAAAATTGACCATTTTCTGAAGAGTGGGGCTGGTGGAGAAGTGAATCCAAAGCGATGGGAGGATAAACCACAGGGGGTGTGGGGGGTGGCTCCCGGCAAGTGGCAAAGCAACGGAGCACAAAATCAGGACTTTTAAAAGTCCCACTGAGGGACATTGCTCCAGAGGCTAAACTGGTGTGAAGCCCACGTGAGGACAGCATGGCCTCAGGTCCGGCGGGGTCACAGAAGGATCGGGGGTGTCTGAGTGTTGCAGAGCTCCCAGGTATTAGAGCAGGAAAGCCGGCTACAGAGACAGAGCCAAGGAGTGAGCTCTCAACTCCGGGTTACCTTGAACTGGTCACAGGCTGCGTGAGCTCGGAGAGCGGCCAGAGACCAGAGAGGAGAGAGTAATCAAGCGCTTTCCCCCAGGTGCAGCCAGAGGTGGGGGAGACGGGAGCGATTGAGCACTTTTCCCCAAGCGTGGAAAGAGGCCGGGGAGATGGGAGTGATTGAGTGCTTTTCTCCAAATGAGGCCAGAGACCAGGGAGATGGGAGTGATTGAGCGCTTTTCTCCAGGCGCGGCCAGAGGCTAGGGAGGCGGAGTGATTGAGCGCTTTTCTCTGAGGGCACACTGAGGAGTGGGGCCCCGAGCTGTCGGTTCCTCTGGGCTGGAGATTGGGAGGCCACCATTGTCATTCCCATCCTCCCAAACTACGCGGAAAGCGTTCAGGGAACAAAAGCTCCCGAAAGCGAATTACATAGCCTGGCCCCTGGTAAGGGCGGGACAATTCCACCTCAATAGGTCCCTCCCCCAGAAGATCAACACAAAATCCAGCCAAGACCAAGTCACTCACCAAGGAGAACAGCGGAATTCCAGAGGAGGAGAAAGCAAAGCATGGAATTCAAGGCTTTCTCCCCAAGATTCTGTAGTCTTGCAGTTAATTAATTTGTTTTCCTTTTTTTTTCTGCTAAAGTTTTTTAACTTTAACCTTTCCTCTTTTAATGTTTTTTAACTAGTTTATCTTAACATTACCTTTCAAAAAATAAATAAATAACAATCTTTTTTGAACCTTCATTATTATACTCACATTGTATCCTTCATTGTATCAAACTTCATTTTTTGTGTACACATAGGGTTTTTTCTTCTAAAAAATTTGGGGTACAATTTCTCCTAATAGATCAAAATATTCCCTAAATCTAGCTCCAGGCTTATTCTAGTCTCCAGCCTGAACAAATTTTCTCCACATTCTTTTTCTTTATTCTCCCAACCAACTTACTTTATCAACCTCTTTTTTAGAAATTAAAAAAAAATTCTCATCTTTATAGGCACACTCCATCCCTTCATTGTATCTACCCTTATATATGTTTTTCATTCTTTAAAATTTTGGGAGGTAGTTTCTTCTGAGACACCAAAATACTCCCAAAATTAAGTGGGTGACCCTGTTCTAGTCACCAGTCTAATATATGTATACTTTTTTCTTTTTTAATATTTTCTCTTTATTTGTTTTCTTTTTTTTTTATCCTTTTTTTCTCTGAACTTCTTTTTATCCCCTTTCTCCCTCCCATGATTTGGGGTCTCTTCTGACTTGGTTAAAGCACATTTTCCTGGGATCTTTGCCACCCCTTTAGTAGTTTATTTCCTCCATCATATATTCTTATCTGGACAAAATGACAAGGCGGAAACACTCACCACAAAAAAAAAGAACAGGAGGCAGTACCAAAGTCTAGGGACCTAATCAATATAGACATTGGTAATATGTCAGATCTACAGTTCAGAATGACGATTCTCAAGGTTCTAGCCAGGCACGAAAAAGGCATGGAAGATATTAGAGAAACCCTCTCCGGAAAGATAAAAGCCCTTTCTGGAGAAATAAAAGAACAAAAATCCAACCAGGTTGAAATCGAAAAAGCTATTAATGAGGTACAATAAAAAATGGAGGCTCTTACTGCTAGAGTAAATGAGGCAGAAGAAAGAATTAGTGGTATAGAAGACCAAATTCAGAGAATAAAGAAGCTGAGCAAAAGAGAGACAAACAACTACTGGACCACAAGGAGAGAATTTGAGAGATAAGTGGCACCATAAGACTAAACAACATTAGAATAATTGGGATTCCAGAAGAAGAAGAAAGTGAGGGGAGCAGAAGGTATATTGGAGAGAATTATTATAGAGAATTTCCCTAATATGGCAAAGGGAACAAGCATCAAAATCCAGGAGAAGCAGAGAACTTCCTTCAAAATCAATAAGAATAGGTCCACACCCCACCATCTGATAGTAAAATTTACAAGTCTTAACAACAAAGAGAAAACCCTAAAAGCTGCCCGGGAAAAGAAGTCTGTAACATACAATGGTAAAAATATCAGATTGGCAGCGGACTTATCCACAGAGACCTGGCAGGCCAGAAAGAACTGGAATGATATATTCAGAGCACTAAACGAGAAAAACATGCAGCCAAGAATACTATATCCAGCAAGACTATCATTGAAAATAGAAGGAGAGATAAAAAGCTTGCAGGACAGACAAAAACTGAAAGAATTTACAAACACCAAACCAGCTCTACAGGAAATACTGAAAGGGGTCCTCTAAGCAAAGAGAGACCCTAAAAGTAGTAGATCGGAAAGGAACAGAGACAGTACACAGTAACAGTCACCTTACAAACAATACAATGGCACTAAAATCATATCTCTCAATAGTTACCCTGAATGTAAATGGACTAAATGCGCAACCAAAAGACACAGGGTATATCAGAATGGATAAAAAAACAAAACCCATCAATATGCTGCCTACAAGAAACTCATTTTAGATACAAAGACACCTCCAGATTTAAAGTGAGGGGGTAGAAAAAAATTTACCATGGTAATGGACATCAGAAGAAAGCTGGGGTGGCAATCCTTATATCAGATCAATTAGATTTTAAGCCAAAGATTATAATAAGAGATGAAGAAGGACACTATATCATACTCAAAGGGTCTGTCCAACAAGAAGATCTAACAACTTTAAATATCTATCCCCTAAAGTGGGAGCAGCCAACTATATAAACCAATTAATAACAAAATCAAAGAAATACATTGACAATAATACAATAATAGTAGGAGATTTTAAAACTCCCCTCATCGAAATGGACAGATCATCCGAGCAAAAGATCAACAAAGAAATAAAGGTCTTAAATGACACACTGGACCAGATGGACATCACAGATATAATCAGAACATTCCATCCCAAAGCAACAGAATACACATTCTTCTCTAGTGCCCATGGAACATTCTCCAGAATAGATCACATCCTGGGTCATAAATGAGGTCTCAACTGGTATCAAAAGATTGGGATCATTCCCTGCAGATTTTCAGACCACAATGCTCTGAAGCTAGAACTCAATCACAAGAGGAAATTTGGAAAGAGCACAAATACGTGGAGACTAAACAGCATCCTTCTAAAGAATGAATGGGTCAACCAAGAAATTAAAGGAGAATTGAAAAAATTCATGGAAACAAATGATAACGAAAACACATCAGTTCAAAATCTGTGGGACACAGCAAAGGCAGTCCTGAGAGGAAAATATATAGCGATACAAGTCTTTCTCAAGAAACAAGAAAGGTCTCAAGTACACAACCTAATCCTACACCTAAAGGAGCTCGAGAAAGAACAACAAAGAAAGCCTAAACCCAGCAGGAGAAGAGAAATCATAAAGATCAAAGCAGAAATCAATGAAATAGAAACCAAAAAAAAAAAAAAAAACCAA
>ML109228.1:24598-84691 GCA_003697995.1 Taxidea taxus jeffersonii
GTTTGTATCTTTAGGGTAAATACCCAGTAGTGCAATTGCTGGGTCATAAGGTAGCTCTATTTTCAACTTTTTGAGGAACCTCCATGCTGTTTTCCAGAGTGGATGCACCAGCTTGCATTCCCACCAACAGTGTAGGAGGGTTCCCCTTTCCCTGCATCCTCACCAGCATCTGTCATTTCCTGACTTGCTCATTTTAGCCATCCTGACTGGTGTGAGGTGGTATCTCATTGTGGTTTTGACTTGTATTTCCCTGATGCCAAGTGATGTGGAGCACTTTTTCATGTGTCTGTTGGCCATCTGGATGCCTTCTTTGCAGAAATGCCTGTTCATGTCCTCTGCCCATTTCTTGATTGGATTATTTGTTCTTTGGGTGTTGAGTTTGCTAAGCTCTTTATAGATTTTGGATACTAGCCCTTTATCTGATATGTCGTTTGCAAATATCTTCTCCCATTCTGGCAGCTGTCTTTTGGTTTCGTTAACTGTTTCCTTTGCTGTGCAAAAGCTTTTGATCTTGATGAAGTCCCAATAGTTCATTTTTGTGCTTGCTTCCCTTGTCTTTGGCCTTGTTCCTAGGAAGAAGTTATTGCAGCTGAGGTTGAAGAAGTTGCTACCTGTGTTCTCCTCAAGGATTTTGATGGATTTCTTTCTCACACTGAGGTCCTTCATCCATGTTGAGTCTGTTTTCGTGTGTGGTGTAAGGAAATGGTCCAATTTCATTTTTCTGCATGTGGCTGTCCAATTTTCCCAACACCGTTTGTTGAAGAGGCTGTCTTTTTTCCACTGGACATTCTTTCCCGATTTGTTGAAGATTAGTTGACCATAGAGTTGAGGGTCTATTTCTGGGCTCTTTATTCTGTTCCATTGATCTATGTGTCTATTTTTGTGCCACTACCATACTGTCTTGATGATGACAGCTTTGTAAGAGCTTGAAGTCTGGAATTGTGATGCCACCAGCTTTGGCTTTCTTTTTCAACATTCCATTGGCTATTCAAGGACTTTTCTGGTTCCATATAAATTTTAGGATTATTTGTTCCATTTCTTTGAAAAAAATTGGATGGGATTTTGACAGGCATTGCATTAAATGTGTAGATAGCTTTAGGTAGCATAGACATTTTCACAATATTTGTTCTTCCAATCCATGAGCATGGAACATTTTCCCATTTCTTTTTGTCTTCCTCAATTTCTTTCATGAGTATCTTAAAGTTTTCTGAGTATAGATTCATTGCCTCTTTGGTTACGTTTATTCCTAGATATCTCATGGTTTTGGGTGCAATTGTAAATGGGATTGACTCTTTAATTTCTCTTTCTTCTCTCTTGTTGGTGGTGTAAAGAAATGCAACTGATTTCTAGTGCATTGATTTTATATCCTGACACTTTACTGAATTCCTGTACAAGTTCTAGCAGTTTTGGAGAGGAGCCTTTTGGGTTTTCCACATATACTATCATATCATCTGCAAAGAGTGATAGTTTGACTTCTTTGCCGATTTGGATGCCTTTAATTTCTTTTTGTTGTCTGATTGCTGAGGCTAGGACTTCTAGTACTATGTTGAATAGCAGTGGTGATAGCGGACATCCCTGCCGTGTTCCTGACCTTAGCGGAAAAGCTCTCAGTTTTTCTCCATTGCGAATGATATTTGCGGTGGGTTTTTCATAGATGGCTTTGATAATATTGAGGTATGTGCCTTCTATCCCTACACTTTGAAGAGTTTTGATCAGGAAGGGATGCTGTACTTTTGTCAAATGCTTTTTCAGCATCTATTGAGAGTATCATATCGTTCTTGTTCTTCTTTTATTATTGAATTGTATCACATTGATTGATTTGTGGATGTTGAACCAAACTTGCAGCCCTGGAATAAATCCCACTTGGTCGTGGTGAATAATCCTTTTAATGTACTGTTGGATCCTATTGGCTAGTATTTTGGTGAGAATTTTCGCATCTGTGTTCATCAAGGATATTGGTCTGTAATTCTCTTTTTTCATGGGATCCTTGTCTGGTTTTGGGATCAAGGTGATGCTGGCCTCACAAAATGAGTTTGGAAGTTTTCCTTCCATTTCTATTATTTGGAAGAGTTTCAGGAGAATCAGAATTAATTCTTCTTTAAATGTTTGGTAGAATTCCCCTGGGAAGCCATCTGCCCCTGGGCTTTTGTTTGTTTGGAGATTTTTGATGACTGTTTCAATCTCCTTACTGTTTATGGGCCTATTCAGGTTTTCTATTTCTTCCTGGTTCAGTTTTGGCCGTTTATATGTCTCTAGGAATGTATCCATTTCTTCCAGATTGTCGAATTTGTTGGCATAGAGTTGCTCATAATATGTTCTTATAATTGTTTGTATTTCTTTGGTGTTGGTTGTGATCTCTCCTCTTTCATTCATGATTTTACTTATTTGGGTCCTTTCTCTTTTCTTTTTGATAAGTCTGGCCAGGGGTTTATCAATCCTATTAATTCTTTCAAAGAACCAGCTCCTAGTTTTGTTGATTTGTTCTATTGGTTTTTTTTTTTTTTTGGTTTCTATTTCATTGATTTCTGCTTTGATCTTTATGATTTCTCTTCTCCTGCTGGGTTTAGGCTTTCTTTGTTGTTCTTTCTCGAGCTCCTTTAGGTGTAGGATTAGGTTGTGTACTTGAGACCTTTCTTGTTTCTTGAGAAAGACTTGTATCGCTATATATTTTCCTCTCAGGACTGCCTTTGCTGTGTCCCACAGATTTTGAACTGATGTGTTTTCGTTATCATTTGTTTCCATGAATTTTTTCAATTCTCCTTTAATTTCTTGGTTGACCCATTCATTCTTTAGAAGGATGCTGTTTAGTCTCCACGTATTTGGGTTGTTTCCAAATTTCCTCTTGTGATTGAGTTCTAGCTTCAGAGCATTGTGGTCTGAAAATCTGCAGGGAATGATCCCAATCTTTTGATACCAGTTGAGACCTCATTTATGACCCAGGATGTGATCTATTCTGGAGAATGTTCCATGGGCACTAGAGAAGAATGTGTATTCTGTTGCTTTGGGATGGAATGTTCTGATTATATCTGTGATGTCCATCTGGTCCAGTGTGTCATTTAAGACCTTTATTTCTTTGTTGATCTTTTGCTCGGATGATCTGTCCATTTCGATGAGGGGAGTTTTAAAATCTCCTACTATTATTGTATTATTGTCAATGTATTTCTTTGATTTTGTTATTAATTGGTTTATATAGTTGGCTGCTCCCACTTTAGGGGCATAGATATTTTTTAATTTTTATTTATTTTTTTAACTTCTTTTCAGTATAACAGAATTCATTGTTTATGCACCACACCCAGTGCTCCATGCAAAACGTGCCCTCCATAAACCCACCACCTGGCTCCCCCAACCTCCCACCCCTGCCCCTTCAAAACCCTCAGAATGTTTTTCAGAGTCCATAGTTTCTCATGGTTCAACTCCCCTTCCAATTTGCCTCAACTCCCTTCTCCTTTCCATCTCCCTATGTCCTCTCTGTTATTTGTCATGCTGCACAAATAAGTGAGACCATATGATAATTGATTCTCTCTGCTTGACTTATTTCATTCAGCATAATCTCTTCCAGTCCCGTCCATGTTGATATAAAAGTTGGGTATTCATCCTTTCTGATGGAGGCATAATACTCCATAGTGTATATGTACATCTTCCTTATCCATTCGTCCATTGAAGGGCATCTCGGTTCTTTCCACAGTTTGGCTACTGTGGCCATTGCTGCTATGAACATTGGGGTACAGATGGCCCTTCTTTTCACTACACCTGTATCTTTGGAGTAAATACCCAGTAGTGCTATTGCAGGATCATAGGGAAGTTCTATTTTTAATTTCTTAAGGAATCTCAATGCTGTTTTCCAAAGTGGTTGCACCAACTTGCATTCCCACCAACAGTGTAAGAGGATTCCCCTTCCTCCACATCTTCTCCAACACACGTTGTTTCCTGTCTTGCTAATTTTGGCCATTCTAACTGGTGTAAGGAACACGACAAGGATGCCCACTCTCACCACTCTTGTTTAACATAGGGGCACAGATATTTAAAATTATTAGATCTTCTTGTTGGACAGACCCTTTGAGTATGATATAGTGTCCTTCCTCATCTCTTATTATAGTCTTTGGCTTAAAATCCAATTGATCTGATATAAGGATTGCCACCCCAGCTTTCTTCTGATGTCCATTAGCATGGTAAATTGTTTTCCACCCCCTCACCTTCAATCTGGAGGTGTCTTCGGGTCTAAAATGAGTTTCTTGTAGGCAGCATGTTGATGGGTTTTGTTTTTTTATCCATTCTGAAAATCTGTGTCTTTTGATTGGGGCATTTAGCCCATTTACAGTCAGGGTAACTATTGAGAGATATGAATTTAGTGCCACTGTATTGCCTGTAAGGTGATTGTTACTGTATATTGTCTCTGTTCCTTTCAGATCTACTACTTTTAGGGTCTCTCTTTGCTTAGAGGACCCCTTTCAATATTTTCTGCAGAGCTGGTTTGGTGTTTGCAAATTCTTTCAGTTTTTGTTTGTCCTGGAAGCTTTTTATCTCTCCTTCCATTTTCAATGATAACCTAGCTGTATATAGTATTCTTGGCTGCATGTTTTTCTTGTTTAGTGCTCTGAATATATCATGCCAGTTCTTTCTGGCCTGCCAGGTCTCCATGGATAAGTCTGCTGCCAATCTGATATTTTTACCATTGTATGTTACAGAGTTCTTGTCCCGGGCTGCTTTCAGGATTTTCTCTTTGTCGTTAAGACTTGTAAATTTTACTATCAGATGACGGGGTGTGGACATATTCTTACTGATTTTGAGGGGGATTCTCTGCACCTCCTGGATTTTGATGCTTGTTCCCTTTGCCATATTAGGGAAATTCTCTATGATAATTCTCTCCAATATACCTTCTGCTCCCCTCTCTCTTTCTTCTTCTTCTGGAATCCCAATTATTCTAATGTTGTTTCGTCTTATGGTATCACTTATCTCTCAAATTCTCCCCTCGTGGTCCAGTAGTTGTTTGTCTCTCTTTTGCTCAGCTTCTTTATTCTCTGTCATTTGGTCTTCTATATCACTAATTCTTTCTTCTGCCTCTTTTATCCTAGCAGTAAGAGCCTCCATTTTTTTATTGAACCTCATTAATAGCTTTTTTTATTTCAACTTGGTTAGATTTTAGTTCTTTTTATTCTCCAGAAGGGGCTTTTATTTCTCCAGACAGGATTTCTCTAATATCTTCCATGCCTTTTTTGAGCCCAGCTAGAACCTTGAGAATCATCATCCTGAACTCTAGATCTGACATATTACCAATGTCTGTATTGATTAGGTCCCTAGCCTTCAGTACTGCCTCTTTTCTTTTTTTTTTTTTTTTTTTGTGATGAGTGTTTCGGCCTTGTCATTTTTGTCCAGATAAGAATATATGAAGGAGCAAACGAAATACTAAAAGGGTGGCAAAGACCCCAGGAAAATGTGCTTTAACCAAATCAGAAGAGACCCAAATCGTGGGGGGGGGGGGATAAAGGGGATAAAAAGAAGTTCAGAAAAGAAAAAAAAAATTTTTAAAAGAACACAAATAAATAAAAAATATTAAAAAAGAAATATATATATATGTATTAGACTGGTGGCTAGAACAGGGTCACCCACTTAATTTCGGGAGTATTTTGGTCTCTTAGAAGAAACTACCTCCCAAAATTTTAAAGAATGAAAAACATATATAAGGGTAAACACAATGAAGGGATGGAATATGTCTATAAAGATGAAAAAAAAATTTTTTTAATTTCTAACAAAGGAGTTGATAAGGTAAGTTGGTTGGGAGAATTAAAAAAAAGGAAGTGGAGAGAACTTGCTTGGGCTGGAGACTAGATCAAACCTGGTGTGAGATTTAGGGTGTATTTTGATCTATTAGAAGAAGTTGTACCCCAAATTTTTTAGAAGAAAAAACCCTATGTGTATACAAAGAATAAAGTTAGATACAGTGAAGGAGAAAATATGACTATAATAATGAAGGTTCAAAAAAGATTTTTTTAAAGAAAGATATTAAGATAAACTAGTTAGAAATGTTAAAAGAGGAAATAGTGAAAGTTAAAAAAAATTATGAGAAGAGAAAAAAATATTTTAAAAAATTAATTAACTTTGCAAGACTAAAGATTCATGGGGAGAAAGCCATGAATTCCATGCTTTGCTTTCTCTTCCTCTGGAATTCCGCTGTTCTCCTTGGTAAGTGAACTTGGTCTTGGCTGGATTTCTTGTTGATCTTCTTAGGGAGGGGCCTGTGGTAGTGATTTTCAAGTGCCTCTGCCCCAGGTGGACTTGTACCACCCTTACCAGGGGCCGGGCTAAGTAATCCGCTTAGGTTCACTTTCAGGAGCTTTTGTTCCCTGAACGCTTTCTGTAGAGTTCTGGAGGATGGGAATGAAAATGGCAGCCTCCCAATCTCCAGCCCAGAGAAACTGAGAGCTTGGAGCCCCACTCTTCAGTGCGCCTTCAGAGAAAAGCGCTCAATCACTCCCGTCTCCCCGGCCTCCAGCCGCGCTTGGAGGAAATCGTGCAATCACTCCCGTCTCACTGGCCTCCGGCTGCGCTCCGAGCTCACCTAGCCTGTGACCAAGCATCTTTGTCTCTGGCACACAGCCCCACCTGGAGTCTCTGAACCCCGTAGATCCCTGAGCTCTTCCAGGTTGGAGTCTCCCCGGATCTTGTGGGGACCCCACGCACAGAGCACCGGCCTGTGTCATGGATTATGGTTCAGGGTAACCCCGAGTTGAGAGCTCACTCCTCGGCTATGTCTCCATAGCCGGCTTCCCTGCTCTAATACCTGTGAGCTCTGTGACACTCAGACACCCCCGATCCTTCTATGACCCCACGGGACCTGAGGTCATGCTGTCCCCGTGAGGTCTTCACCCCAGTTTAGCCTCTGGAGTGATATCCCTCAGTGGAGCAGACTTTTAAAAGTCCTGATTTTGTGCTCCATTGCTCTGCCACTTGCCAGGAGCTGGCCCCTCCCCCCAGGGTCTATCTTCCCGTCGCTTTGGATTCACTTCTCCACTGGTCCTAGCTTTCAGAAAGTGGTCGATTTTCTGTTTCTAGAATTGTTGCTCTTCTTCTCTTCGATCTTCTGTTGGATTTGTAGGTGTCCGGAATGGTTTGATAAGCTATCTAGCTGATCTCCTGCTACCTGATGTTGTCTCAGCCTGCTACTTCTCCTCCATCTTGACTCTTCCCCCCCTCCTCTTTAAACCTGTAAATATTAACTTCATTTATACAAATCTATCCTAAGAAAGGTATGCCTGGTGCATCCATGACAGCTGGACATCCTTGCATTGAGTGACTTGTTTTTCCTTCCCCCTCTTTCCTGGTAGTTTAGTGGAGTTGACTCCTCTTCTGATGGTTTGAAATACCATAAAACAGGCTACTTATGTTTATTCCTCTGGTGAAATATGTTATGAGGGAAATAGCGGGATTTGATTTAAGAAAACACATCCTTGGGGAGCCAGGATGACTCAGTTGGTTAAGTATCCAACTCTTGATTTCAGCTCATGTCATGATCTAAGGGTCATGAGATTGAGTCCTACATCAGTCTCCACACTCAGCGAGAAATCTGCTTGAGGCGACTCTCTCTCCCTCTCCCTCCCCCTACCTCTAAAATAAATAAATAAATCTTAAAAGAAAGGAAAGAAGAAAAGACAACACATCTTAGTCTTTATTGCCCTCCAAGAAGTTAGGCTTTATGGCCACTAGTGATAGTTTGGGTTTAGCTAATGAGTATCACTAGAAATTGTTTATGCATAAAATTCTCCATCCCCATCCTCCATTCCTGCCAACTGTCCTAATAATTGTTTATTTTCCACCTTTAAAATTTTCCACCTTTCACATTTCTTTGTTGTGTTTATAATTTGTTTTCTATCCATTATGGACATTTGAGTTGTCTTCTTTGCAAGTAAGGCATTTCCAAGTTATCACCTAAAACTTGATTCATTTCACATAACCTTTTGTGACCTAGATTATATGTAGTTTGTCCTTCATAAGCTCTCATATTTTGAGGGAATTTTACATTTTACAATATTCTTTCACATCTATCCCCACACTACTCAGGCAAGAGGCCACATTTTAAGACATTGGATATGGACCCCATCCAGGGTTGCCCTAGAGTGTTATTAAGTGGCCCTTCTAAAGAGCAACACTGACTTTTTTGCAATAACTCTGGACTATCATAAAATCACTATCATCAAATATTTCTCCGGCTCCATCTAGATTCAGGGCATTGCCAAGAAGTTCCTGAGAAAGTAGATTATCAGAGGAAACTCACTTCCTGGAGTCAATGGGACTATTATTGTAAGACAAACCCCTTCATCTGGGCAAACTGTGAGGTCAACAAAAATGCTTCTTTTATTTTTCTTCCATCTTTCAAACTGGGAAAAAAACCAACCCTCATAAAGGGAAAAGGGAACTCCAAGATTAGGGTGTAATAAACAGAAATCAGTAGTTTGTTCCAGGGGAGCAGAATTTGGGTGGGATGGGATACTGGGGGACAAGGGCTACCCATTTTTTTTGTTCATATATTGTTTCCCTCCCAAACATGAGATATTTTTTAAAAGATTTTATTTATTTATTTGACAGAAAGAGACACAGCAAGAGAGAGGGAACACAAGCAGGGGGAAGCAGGTGTCCCGCCAAGCAGGGAGCCTGATGTCAGCTTGATCTCAGGACTCTGGGAGCATGACCTGAGTTTAAGGCAGATGCTTAATGACTGAGCCACCCAGGTGCCCCAGCATGAGATATTTTTATCATAAAAGAAAAATGAAGGTTGTAGTGTTTCCTTCTGAACCAAATGGGGAAAACCTGCAACAATAAGAGAGCAAGAGACAACTACCAAAAGGAGTTTGATATGAAGTAAATTCCTCAGTATGACACTGCTTTTGTTTTTTTACATGATGCATTCATATGCACCACTCTACCCAAACTAGTGAGCTCTCAACATGTTAGTATCTGGCAAGGAAAATCCAGGTTTATAAAAAGGGTCTATTTTCCTTAGTTTATGCCAAGACCCAGGAATGAAATAAGATCTGAATTCTGCCTCTGCAGTGTAGCACAAGGAATGTGAGGTTATGCTAGAAAGTCCCTTATTTGGTATCTGTCTTTTCAGGCAAAGGGGAATAATCAAATTGGGAAAAGTGACTAAACATTTATAAGGACAACTAGATTTTACAATCAGTTATATTCTCTGGATACATTCATGTCACTTTGTGCTATGCACATTATAACCCGGAGCACCAAAAGACTAGAAGTAAAACACACATTGATATTTAAGGAATCTTACAGAACAAGCAATGCTAAATGTATTGAGACAAGCAAATGTCTTTCTGTTTTCAAATTTCTGTAGACCATGCAGCTGTAAGTTTGATCTTGCCTAAAAAAAAACAAAACAAAACAAAAAACCCTTTGTGAACCCCTAGAGAAAGACAGAACCTAGGACCACTTAAACCAAGTCATGTCAAAGAATTTAACTTGTTATTTTTGCTTGATTAGTTGATCAAAGAAATTCAGTAGAACATAAACCTGGATTTCAGCAGGATAATTGAAAAGGACTTTTAATTTAGGAGGAAAGTGCAGATGCATGGACTGAATGGCAAATGCCAAAATATGTTCATTTCCAATGAGAGCATCTCACTTCACACAATAATAATAAGCACTTGACCCCAAATTCAAGCTTAGATTCTGGATAAGAGATGTACTAGGAGGGCAGTTAAGCAGACAACTTGAGGAAGATCCACTGGGTAGCATTTTTTGCAGATACTCAAAGCATGTGAAGGTTTCTAAGGAGGAGACACTGGTTAACTCAGACTTAAAGAGCCATATATCTGAAGTTGATATTAGACATGAACCTGAAGAACTCTCTCTTCCATGCAGTGGCAGTAAGGACATCAGTATTACTAGGATAGAAATATGAAATTAGCAGCAGGCATGCCAAGGCAGGAGCAGGACACATCAATAAAGGGACCAAGAAACCACTTGAGGAGTGACAGAAGTGGCCCCGGGGGAAGGACAGATGCACCCTTACCTCACTTACTCAAATCCCTTAAAATTTCCTGGTGGGGGATGAGATATCTAACTTAGAGAATAGTATTTAATTACATCATCAGACAGACATGATCTAGAGGGAAAATATACTCAAAAGAGTAAGATGATTTCTACATATACTGGGCTAGTTAGAAAATAACTGGATCTTGACTTAGGTTCTGATCACGCCCTTTTTAAAGGAATATTGAGTAATTGAAAAGTGTCTTGAGGAAAGCAACTATCCTGGGAGTGGAACTGGAATTCAAATCACATCATGAAGGTATCTATGGGACACCTGGGTGGCTCAGTCAGTAAAGCATCTGCCTTTGACTCGGGTCATGATCTCAGGGCCCTGGGATCAAGCCCCACATTGGGCTCTCTGCTCAGTGGGAAGCCTGCTTCCCCCTCTCCCTCTGCTTGCTTCTCTCCCTGCTTGTGCTCTCTCTCTCTCTCTTTCTCTAGCAAATAAATAAATACAATCTTAAACAAACGAACAAATAAAGGATGGAGGTATCTGGGTATAATTATCCCAGAGAAAAGACCTTTAGGAGAAGGGTGCCCAGTGTATCTGAATATGGAAATATCTGTCTGCAGAAGACTTAGATTCTGTTGGCCTTATGAATTAAGGAACAAGACTAATCATGGGGACTATGAATATTAATTTAGGCAAAAAATAAGAGAAAACTCACTCTTGGAGCTGCCCAGCAATGCAGTGTTTCCTTGGGAAGTGGAGCATCCCATTCTCTGAAGATGGTCAAACATAGACTAAAAAAAAAGTTAAGAAGGATGTCACAGAATGACTGTGTAAATAAATGGATAATTTGGCCAATTGACTGGCAAGATTCTTTAGGCTATTAAGATTTGATGAAGTCAATGATCATCTATGCGTCACTGTCTTGAATTTTGACCAAGGCACTAGTTGGAGTAGAAAACCTACTTCTCACATTGACTTTGCTGCTAACAATGTCATTTTTCACTTTCCTTCTTCAGAAACTTTAGTTGCTTTGACGTTCACACCGTCAAATTTACTGCCATTATCCTTCCTTCTGGATAATTTATCCCTTTCATTTCACAAGTCTATAGATCTAGAAGAAGTGTACTTTGGAGCTATACATAAGGGGTAACACCCAAGGAGATTCATCCAACTTGGGCCTGATTTCAGCGATGAGATTCTGGACTTTAAGCTTATGGTGTAATTAGACGAGATCTGGGAGTACTTTAGTAGTGACTGAGTATATTTAATATGTGGATCACTGGGATGATAAAAAGCAGAGTATAGTAGGCAATCTTTAAGATGCTACCAATTATCTCACCTTCTACTATTCATGCCTTTGTGTAGTACCTTTCACTTGAGTGTGGGCTAGATTTACTGAGTTGCCTCTAATGAAGAGAGCACAATGAGTGTGGTGGGATCTCATTTCCAAGATTAGTCTCTAAAGGACTTGTGACATTCACATCAGGTATTCTTCTCTCCCTCTAGAACCATTTGCTCTGGGAGAATCCAGCTGCTAGGCCATGAGGACTATCAGCCAGTATATGGAGAAGCCCATGTGGCAAGGAAATGATATATCTGGCCAACAGCTGGTGAGAACCTATAGCATGCCAACAGCCACATGAGTGAGCTTGGAAGTGAATCCTTCCCTAACCAAGTCATGAAATCAATGCAGCCCCAGCCAACACCTCCACAACTACCTCATAAGAGAAGCTGAGCTAGATGTACCTAGCTAAGCCACAGATTTCTAAACCACAGAAACAGTGAGGTAATATATGTTTGTTCTTCTCAGCCATTAACTTTTGGGGTCTTTTTTATGCAGCAATAACTACTGTAATGAAACAGATCATGTATCAAAATGGAATAAAACATTTACTTTTAATTCTTAATAAGCAACTATAGTAATGATTGATATAAGTTTTAATTCTTGATTTTTAAAATGTCATTCTTAAAAGCAGTAGTGAAGGAAAAAATAAAATTACATAATTTTACATTGTATATGTGAATTCTTATATTTCTAAACCCTACTGTTATGTATTAGCTACTTTATAAATATTAGTCACTGTTTATACTTTTATATAAACAGTAACTGGAAAGGTACACAAGGCTGTATATGAGAAGGAAAGAAGTTAAATGTTGTGGAGCTGGAGACCTATACAAAAGGGACTTCACCTTTATCAATAATGTTTACTTCAATTATGCTTTTTAAAGATCTAAAGTAGATATAAGAAAATGTCCATTCTGAGTGGTGGGCATTTCTAATATTTTTCTCAAAACTTCCCTGTATTTTGCTCCCCCCGTTTGGGGCGTAAGTGTAAATAAAGACTTACTTATAAGCATGTTCAGGCGTGGCAGAACATTATCTATAATAGGAGGTTCAGACATGTTATGGACAAGTCCTAGCAAACCTGAAAGGAGCTTAAAAATGCTTTGTTATTTAAACTGTCAAGTATGGAAGAAATACACAGCTCCTCAGTACACCTTTTAAACTTGCCATGTTTAAAATGGGAGGTCTGCATGTTGGCAGGTAGCCAGTGTAAAACACTTACCAGTGTAACAGAGAAATCCACAACTGGAAAGGTTTGGAGGTAAAAAAGGAAAAAATTAACATACATAGAGATGGGTCAAAAACTATTGCAAAATGAAATTTGAAATTCTACCTATGCCAAGAATTCTGGATTAGAAAGCAAATTATTTGAAGAGATATAATCCCTTAAATTTATAATGTAAGAAATTGTTGACAGTTCTATCCAGGACTGAGGTGAGATTCATCACACCTTCCAGAGCCTCATTCTTCCTCTGGCATGACTGAAATCTCCATGGAAGATGTGGAGAGAGAATTTTAATGGGGTATCCATCAAAATGTCATTTCTAGAAGACATTCCATCTATGGTCATTCTTTTCCAGTATCAAGCTTCCTCTCTTCTTCCTGTTTTTAATTTTCTTTTTGGACTTCAGTTGCAAATAATTGAGTTAATTATATTCCTTGTGGCATATTGCCATTTTTTGTCCTTGCAAGATCTCTGTCTTATTTTTTCTTTATGTACTTATATACCAATTAATTTAATTTCTGTTCTCCTTATGCCCCATTATGTTCCTATAGGCAGCTATTTTATTTTCTTTAAAGTATATCCTCCAGCAGATGACTTCAGACTTCATCTTCACTGTCAGCTCTCCTTAATATCTAGCCTGCTGGCCCACACTACAGATTTGGACATACCAGCCTCCAAGATCATATGAGAAAAATTCCTCTTATTACATCTCTTTATATATATCCTACTGGCTCCCTCTGGAGAACCAGACCAAGAGAGTACCTCATGGAAAGAATGACCTCTTGCTGCCTATCCACCCTCCCAATGGTGGACACAGATTTCCTTTAAAATCTATATTATCACAGAAATGTGATCATCCTCAACCATGCCCCCTTATAGAACAGTGTAAGAATGTTCTGAGTTTCAGACCTAAATCATTTCACAGACCCAGAGCCTTTGGTTAAAGGGGAGACTAGATCCCCTTGAGGGAGCATTCTGCATAATTGCTACAAATACACTCTGCAAATCTCCCTCTAATCTTTCCCCAAAAGAAACAGTCCAGCCATAGGACTATTTGGTCAGGTATTTCCTTAGACTAATTATTTTTTAAAAGACTTTATTTATTTATTTATTTGACAGACAGAGATCACAAGTAGGCAGAGAGGCAGAGAGAGAGGAAGGAAGCAGGCTCCCTGCTGAGCAGAGAGCCCGATTCGGGGCTCGATCCCAGGACCCTGGAACCCATGACCTGAGCCAAAGACAGAGGCTTTAACCCACTGAGCCACCCAGGCGCCCTAAGACTAATTATTTTTAAAACTGCCTCTTAAAATGTCAAAAACATAAGTAAACAAAAACAGCCATAAATTTCAAATTTTACATTTTATATAAATTGTCCATTAGGTGAACTGATCATTAAAACCAGTGTTAAGGGGTGCCGAGGTGGTGCAGTCGTTTGAGTGTCCAAGTCTTGGCTTTGGCTCAGATTGTTATCTCAGGGTTGTAGGATCAGGCTCTGCACTCAGCGTAGTCTGCTTAGGATTCCCTCTTCCTCTGCCCCTGCTCCCGCTTGCTCTCTCTCTCTCTCTCCAGAATAAATAAATAAATCTTAAAAAAAAAAGTGTTAAGTTAATCAACCCTTAGCTGTTCTCAATGACCAAAAAACTTACTTTATTTTAGTCTGTGGCTTCCCTAGACCATTTCAGTCTTTGGCTTTCAAAGTCTGTTCACTGTGGGGAAATGGAGCCCACTCAACTCAAAAGAGCTTTTGGTGATAAAAAGATTGGAAGCCAGGGGATTGTTTGTCCTTTCTCCCTTCCAACTTGAGCATCTATAATTGCAGGCACCAACCACCCTTACAGACTGAAGCAGATCCACTAATTTAGAGGGCCCAAAGTCATCGTGTCCAAATGTGACCTTATATTGAAAGGAATGAAAGCATTCTCAAAGTTTTGTTCCACCACTCACATTTTTATTAGCAGGTGGCATCAGAGTCTTTTTAAAGACTGGACAACATCAGAAGAAAGAAAAACTGGAGAGAAGGCTTTGCTGAGGTGAAATGAATTGACAACATGAGGAAATGCAAGTTGTAGTGTGGACCAGGCTTACAGAAATGTCCTCCTTGATGAAGAAAGATCTCTTAGTGGCTGGATAAATTCCCTCACCGGCACCTGGAGAGAATGTGGGGCTGGACTCACAATGAAGTTAGCACATAGATAGCATTTGCCCTCAGCCAGAAGAGAGCACCATGGGGTCGCAATGCACTTGCAGATAGTGGCAGGCCTCAGAGGAGGTGGGAAGGGTCTTGTATCAGTGAAGCATTGACTTACAGAAGCCGGACTCATGACTGGTTGTCAGGAAGCTGGTGAGCAGGTGTTGGCTTTGCAGAGACTTGGGGCAGTTGGTCGAAAGCAAATGCAGCCACTGCTGGAAGATTTGCCTAAACCTGTCACACAGCAAGCTGGTTGGCAGGAAGGGGATTTGCAGCCACCTTGGTTGCAAGAAGTGGATCCATCACAAGTTGGTTGGCCAGAAAGCACAGTGCCACAGGAAACTCGTTTGCAAGGGTTCTTTACAGAACATGGGAGCTGGCAGTTAGCCACCGGCCGGCAGATGAAGGATATAGAAGGCACCGGTTGGCAGTGAAGTGGCTGGCAAGGTGAGGACACACAGCATGTAGGACTGCAAGAACTTAACACACAAGTTGATGGCTGGCAGGGAACAGGCATGCAGGGAACCACCTGGCAAGGCTTGAAAATGTAGCAGATGGGTTGGTAATAAGTTGATTTGCAGAGCTGATCTTCGCCATTAATGGGTTGACATGAACCTGGTTGGCAGCAAGTTGGCTGGCATGGACTAGCTGCACAGATGGTTGGTGGGCAAGAATTTTCAATACAGGCAGTTACCTCAGAGCAGGATGGCTGGCAGGACACAGTGTCACAGCAGACCGCTTGGCCACAAGCTGCCTGACATGATCTGGACACAAAGACAGGTTCTTGGCAGGAGCTTTGCTGGTCGAGGCTGTCTTCACAGCAGTTTGCCTGACAACGGGTAGATTCCGTGCAGGAGGGTCGGCATGAGCTAACCAGGCAAGGAGACTGACCAGTGCCAGATTCATAGCCGGCTGTGCAGGAGCAAATGGGTTGGCAGACAAAACCAACGCAAGAAGTTGCTGGAAGGAAGGTAGGTTGGCAAGAAGCAGGTTCACAGACACTTGGGGTACTGCTGGATGGCTGACAATTTTCTTGGCATGTGACCAGTTGCCACGTTCTGCTCTGGCAAGAACTAGGCAAGCAGATACCATTTCGGAAGCCACCACCATTTGAGCACATGAAAGTGGGCACAGCTGGAATGGCCATGGTGGTTCCCGGACAACAGCTGTCCCCCATGGCACAGGTGTTAACCTTGCTAGGAAGTTGCAAACTCAGTATACCTGAGTGCAAAAGACATCTAATACATGGGGGCTTTTATATAGTCCTTCACTAGGAATGTTGGTACAACTTAGAGCATCTTTCCTTATTATTGTTTCTACTCATTTGCCTACAAACATCTGATTATCAGGCTTCAGGAGCCTGGATAGATATTGTCCCCACTTTAAAAACTTGTCGGTTGAGTTGAGAGTTCTCTTTGCTGAGTTTGGATTCCTCGATGGTTCCTGTTCTGGGATGAGCTGTCTCTTTTACAGGTTGTTCTCCAGCTGCCCTGAAGCAGGCCTTTCTCTGAACTAACCTCTCATCAGGAGGCCTCAGCCCAGCCAAAGCAGCCTGTTCGTCCTCCAGGAATGCAGTTCTGCACCATTTAGATGATCAGGAAATGAAGCCTTGACCCAGTTGAAAGAGGGTGATGTCCAAGATGGTGAACAGAAAACCAGGCAGTGCATCCCAAGGGCACTTCAGTGTCTCTACCTCTTTCTAAGAACCTTCCCATTTGGTTTTCCTGAAACTCAGTTTTATTATTACCACTAAAAAAATAGCAGCAGCAGTAGTAGGAAAGGCTTCCATTCCATTTATAGCATATTTACTATATACCAAGTCCTTGACTTCATTTTTCATTGAATCTTGCAATGACCCTAAATAGAAGGTATAATTCTTGCTACTATGTTAGAGGTATAGCAAAACTAACTCAGAGAGTTTAAATCTTGTTCCCAAAATTTTGCAAGCAAGAAAATGTTGAAATAAGGTCCAAATGTAGTTTGGGCTGACCCCAAAACCTCTGGTCTTAATCATCTGTTAGACCTCCTGACTTTGGAGTGGAAGGAAAAGACTATAACCCAGTGATTGAAGACTGACATTTGTAGAGCAGTATGCTGACCCTTGGGCAGGCGCCCCAGGCCCCATGCTGGGGACCATTCATCCACTCCAGTGACTAGATTAAACCAGTATGAGTTCTTACCTCTACTTATCCATACACCCAAAGACAATCTTTTAATCTGGAAATTTTAATAACTATAAAATATTTTGCTAAGGATTAAATCATATTATGGAGTCCACAACATATAAGTTCTATAAATATAAAACTACAACAACCAATAGCGATATTAGGACATCACTGCAAAGTAATTTTAGTGTTAAATCACCTTCTTCCAAGGGGGACTTATGAGGCATTGGTTGTCCTAATTCTTCCCCTCTTTCTCTAGGTTCATCCCGGCTGTGTCACCAGCCATCTTCAGCATCCCACACTGGTCCATGTCTGACCCAGTTCACACCAGAGATTCACAACACAATACAAAGATCATGGCCTTGGGATCCCAATGGGACTAGTGCCATTTTATGGCTCTGCTACTAACTCACTCTGTGGGACGTGTTAGTTCATTACCCGAGTATTCAAAGTACTGAGAGTTTATCAATTAACCACATTGCTGTTGCTCAGGTTATTTTTATTTTTATTAACTACCTCACAATTACTAAAAATGCTGGAAATTCTGGAAGGTACTTTTCAAAGTACCAGCTAAAGAGTACCTTCTCCTTGGCACCCTCTTCCTTACCCTCATTTTAAAAGGAAGAAAAATGTTTCTGATCAGAATGATGCCTGGGAAATCTTCACCCTTGTCATTCAAATGCCTTTTTTTCTACCATTGCTTTTTGTGTTGCAACACTGATCATTCCTTTTGCCTTCCAACTCATCACTAGTCGTTTTGGCACCTTGCAAACTACAGGGATCACTGCACTCTGTTTTATTCCTGTCTACATCCCAAAGCTCTCAACTTTCAGAAAAAAATATTTTGGTCTCACCAAATACGTCAGTCATAATGGGAACATGAATATATTTGAGAAACCATGTCAACCTCAACCTGGAAAAGATGTCAATGCCCCATGCTCATACATACCACTTTTATTGTTTTTAAAACAATCCATTTTTTATTAACATATAATGTATTATTTGCCCCAGGGGTGCATGGCTTACACAGGCTTACACACTTCACAGCACTCCCCATAGCACATACCCTCCCCCAATGTCCATAACCCAACCACCCTCTCCCTATTCCCCTCCCCCCAGCAACCCTCAGTTTGTTTTGTGAAATTAAGAGTCTTTTATGGTTTGTCTCCTCCCAATCCCATCTTAAAGCAATCCGTTTTTACACCCATTTTTCTCTGATTCTGTTCTTGCCTTTCTTCCTTCTAAAGAAACTTCTCAAGTGGTTGGTAAATGGTATGCTGAGTGAAATAAGTCAAGCAGAGAGAGTCAATTATCATTTGATTTCGCTTATTTGTGGAGCATAAGAAATAACATGGAGGACATGGGGAGCTGGAGAAAAGAAGGGAGTTGGGAGAAATTGGAAGGGGAGATGAACCATGAGAGACTGTGGACTCAGAGAAACAATCTGAGGGTTTTGGAGGGAAGGGAAGTGGGAGGTTGGGTGAGCCTGGTGGTGGTATTATGGAGGGCACGTATTGCATGGCGCACAGAGTGTGGTATATAAACAATGAATTCTGGAACACTGAAAAGAAATTTTAAAAATAATAAATAAAAAATATTTTAAAAATCACCTAGAAACAAAAAAAAGTGGTACAAACTTTCAGCTATAAGATGAGTATAGTATGGGATCTTATATATAACATAGTCACTCTAGTTAAGAACACTGTAGTGCATAACTGAAATTTGCTAAGAGAACTTAAATGTTCTCACATGCCTCCTTCCCAAAAATATGAGTTGATGGATGTGTTAATTGGATGGGAGGAATACTTTCATGATATATATGTATATGAAATCATCATAGTGTATACTTCAAGAATCTTACAATTTTGTCAATGACACCTCAATAAAGATGAAAAAAAGAAATGTCTCAATAAGGACATCTTTCATTTTGCTGTGGCTCAAGGCACTAAAGACATCTGGTATACCACCAAGGACTATTGTGATTACATCAAGAAACATGATGCATAAAAAACACAAACTTTAGACAGAACCCTATGTTCTGTATGTTATATGTATTTAACTGGTATGTTACTTTTGTATGTTTCTTACTCCCTGTGGCTATCCCGAATTCTGTGTTTACCATTCCCTTGTGAATATATATTAGATATATATTGTATGTGTGTGTGCATATGTATACATGTGTGTACACTCATACATATGTATATGCGTGTATGTATGTTGTTTTTGAGATTTAAACATATATGTGGTCTTGAGGCTTGTTTGTATCAGCTCTGTTCTGGACAGGTTCACCCTTGTTTTGCATATGGCTATTGTCCAGTTGTAGGGGATTTTTTGGGGGGGGTGTTGGTTTTTTTAAGATTTTATTTATTTGTCAGAAGTAGAGAACACAAGCAGGGGGAGCGGCAGGCAGTGGAAGAAGCTGGCTCCCTGCTGAGCAAGGAGCCCAATGCAGGACTCGATCCCAGGACCCTAAGATCATGACCTGAGCCAAAGGCAGATGCTTAACCAACTGCACCACCTAGGCATCCCTGTCCAGTTGTTTTCACTGCAGTATTGTATTTATTGTGTGACTTACCACAATTTTCTTGTCTCTGTTTTTGGGCCCATGGATTGTCACTCATATTCATCTTATAAAACAGAGGGAAAGAAATCTTATGTCACAGAATTGCTATGATTCACATGAATCACTAGGACTGTGCTTGGGACAGAGATTTTCTTAAAATATTTTATTTATTTATTTGACACACAGAGAGAGAAATTATAAGTATGCAGAGAGAGAGAGGCAGGCAGAGAGAGAGGGGGGAAGCAGGCTCTCAGCCCGATGCGGGACTTGATCCCAGGACCCTGAGATCATGACCTGAGCCGAAGGCAGAGGCTTAACCCACTGAGCCACCCAGGTGCCAGGACAGAGATTTAAAACCCTGGTCAATTCCCCTGGACTCAGTAAGGAGATAGAGATAAATCTCAATGGCCTGATGAGACAGTAACCCTGACACCAATGTACTGGTTAAGCTCCACCTTTGAGTTTCTCCTTCTGCCACTGTATAACCCAGTGGTTCTCAAACAGGGGCAAGTTTGCCCCCTATCCCCAGGGATGTTTGCTAATGTCTGGAGATATTGTTGATCATCACACTCAGGGGATGCTCCCAGCATTTAGTTGGTAAAGGTCAGGGATTCTGCTTAGTATCCTACAATGTGAAAGTGATGGTCCCCACAACAAAGAATTATTCAGCCCAAAATGACAATAACACTGAAGCTGAGAAGCCCTGGTCCACCCCCACTGCACCTTGAGGCCTAGGGATAGCCCTTTATGCCATGCACTAAGTGACTACTTTGAAGAGATTCGGTCCTTAGGATTGCAAGGGAGGATGAATGGAGTTTACACAAGGAGCGTGCCTTGCAGAGACTAGGAGAACATAAAGTCCAAGGCGTTTTGCCCAGGCTGGGTATGTAGAAAGTCTGAGTGCAAGTTGGTTGGCAGAAGGCAGATGCAGAAGACCCTAGATGGCAGCAGAGAGGTTGGCAGGAGGTAGATGGGCAGGAAATGGGCTCACAACGCAAGAAATCCAGGTTATCTTCCTTATTGTAAGTGTGCCCTCCCACTTGTTTTTATCCCACTGTGAACCCCAAAGCCATTGGCTTGCTCCCCATTCTCCTTATATCCAAGTCCATGTTCCTTTGTTCAGTTATCCAGACCAAGAACAGAGGTACATGCAAAAACCCAGTGCTTTTCATGTCACTGTCCAGCATATGGCCCCTCATGCCTTCATGACAGCCCTGCACCAAACTAAAATGTCTCTGTCTAACTTCCAAGGCCTGACAAGGCAGGTCACTGTCTACTTAGCTGACCTCAGAGCTCACCTGCCTCTAAGCACACCTCTGCCCAAGCCTCCCTAATGAATGGTGTGCTCACAGCCCCATTCATTTGTATGTTTCCCCTGCCTGGAAAAGAGCCGCCTTTCTGGTTTTGAACTGGTTAATTCTTACTTGGGCTGAAAGACTCAGCTTCAATATCACATTCCCCAAGAACTCTTCCCTATTTCTCCCTCTGCCTGCTGGGTTCAAACTGTCCTATGTTTGCCTCTCTCCAAGTACTTAGCATAAGGCGATGAAGTAGCCGTCTGTCTGCCTATCTGTCTCCCCCACCCCCATCCTGATAGTGAGCTCCCTGAGAACAAGGACTAAGACATATGTCCTTTCATTCCTACAGCCTAACACAGTCCCTGGCTGACAGCTGTCTAATAAAGCTTGTTGGATAGATCAATGAATGAAGTTGCTCTCAAAGACAAACCAAGTTAGCTGATGAGAATATGACGTTAACAGGGCAATGAGAATAGCATGTCACTTCAACTTCAACAAGCATGCCACTTTATTGGACAGTTAAATATCTTTTTCTCATGGAAGAAGTCCCAGGGAACGTGAGCACACCCAGCAAGGAAGCACATGCATGAGGACATAAAAAACTTAGTGCTGGGAAAGAGACTCAGGATGATGTGGTGAAGCAGCTCTCCTCAGCTTGATGGCAGCAGCAGGCAGGAACCCAGAATGACCCCCCGACCAGGTGCCCAGGTCACCTTCATTTGGACCATTAGGAGACTGACATTTCTAAGGAGTTCTTCAAAGTGTAAGAAGATGGTGAGTGATGGTGCAGAAAGCTTTTAAGTCATTGTGAGCTTTGGGGAGGGTAGTTAAGGTTTCTTTCTAGCTGGAGGTTTGCTTTGCAGGAATCAGTGGGCTGAGGCCAGATCAGTGGTCAGCAGGCTTGGTGGCAGTTGGTGGGCTGGCTACAGCCTCACGGGTGGTTGGGCTGGTGGGTTTGGCCTCGCTGGGTTGGCAGGGACTGGCATTTGAGACCTCGGCCTTGCAGGATGTTGAATCAGTGCAATCTGGTTGGCTAGAAGTAGATTTTTTGCAATCCCGTTTACAGGAGTCAGCACAAGGCAGACGGGAGGAGATTGGACGGTAAGAGAGTGAAGTGACACAGGCCGGACGGCGCAGGATGGAGTAGCATGGGCGGTAGCAGGCAGGGCGATAGGAGATGGATGTCACATACGGCTGCCTGTAGGTGATGGATCCAGAGCAGATTGGACGACAGAATGGGCGATAAGAAACCGAAGGGGTGCAAGGCGGTTTGCAGGAGCTGGGTATGTAGAAAGTCCGAGAGCAAGTTGGTTGGCAGATGGCAGATGCAGAAGACCCCGGGCGGCAGCAGAGAGGTTGGCAGGAGGTAGATGGGCAGGAAATAGGCTCACGGCAGATGGACCGGCAGCGCTTGACTATGTAGCAGTTAGGTTGACATGGACTGGGCACACAGATACTTGCTGAACAAGGACTGGGCTCAGAGCAGATGGATTGGCAGATGCTGGCGATGCAACAAGAGGGCTCTTGGCAAGTGCTAGAGACACAAGGTGGCTCGCAAGGGCTTGGAACACAGCAGATAGGGCGAAGACAGACAGGTTCACAGACCAGAGCCATACAGGGAGATGGCTGGCAGTTGCTGGGCTCTGAGCAAGATGGCTCACAAGGACTGGAGTCACAGCAGACAGGCTGGCAGCTATTAGCCACAGAGCAGACCGACGGGCAGCAGCTAGGTGTGGGGCAGACTGGCTGACAGCAAGTGGGCTCACAGACCACTGGTTGGCAGGAACTAGGCACAGAGCAGACAGATGAACAGCAGCTGGGCTCACAGATGACGGGCTGGCAGCAGCTGGGTTTGCATATGATGGACTGGCAAGGAGTGGGTACACAGAGAACTGGCTGGCAGGAAGGGACCTCAGAGCACACAGGTTGGCAGCGACTGCTCACTGAGCAAGAAGGCTCACAAATGGTGGCTTCACAGCACACAGGCTGGGCACAGCTGCTCACGGCACAGGCAGGCTCACAGATGGTAGCTTCACAACACATGGGTTGGGCACAGCTGCTCACGGCACAGGCGGGCTCACAGATGGTGGCTTCACAACACAGGGGTTGGGCACAGCTGCTCATGGCACAGGATGGCTCACAGATGGTGGCTTCATAGCACACAGGTTGGGCACAGCTTCTCTCGGCACAGGAGGGCTCACAGATGGTGGCTTCACAGCACACAGGTTGGGCACAGCTGCTCACGGCACA
Source organism: Taxidea taxus jeffersonii (assembly GCA_003697995.1). NCBI lineage: Eukaryota > Metazoa > Chordata > Mammalia > Carnivora > Mustelidae > Taxidea > Taxidea taxus. The sequence goes on from ML109228.1 coordinate 47,627, forward strand.
GGAGGGCTCACAGATGGTGGCTTCACAACACACAGGTTGGGCACAGCTGCTTACAGCACAGGAGGGCTCACAGATGGTGGCTTCACAGCACACAGGTTGGGCACAGCTGCTCACAGAACAAGAGGGCTGACAGCACTGTGGGCCACAGCTAGATGATCCGCAGCTACCTTCACAAGTCACCAGTTGCCATGTCTGGCTCCGGCAGGAACTGGGCAAGCAGACAGGCCCTCCACAGCTCACCTCAGTGGAGCAGAGAGAGATGCCTGGCACGGACGGGCATTTCCTAGAACAGCAGTTTCCAGACATGGTGGAGGTGCCTCTGCTCCCTTGTGAGTGCTGAATGGGATACTGCCTGACTGGGACAGCTCTCTGAGGCCCTCACTTTTATACCCCCCTCACTGACATGTGCTGTTTGGAACCCCTGCATCTTTTCCTCATTGCTGTTTGAGCAGTTTTCAGAGGAACATCTTATTATATCAAGGTTTGTTGATCTGGAAGTTGTTTATCTACCCATCAAGAAGCGTTTGTTTATTGACTTGCTAAATTTGGAATCCTTGGAGCAACAGGTCATCTTCGAATAAGCATCATTGCCTTCAAACTGGATTATCTGTGTTTCTGAGCATCATGAGCAGAAAGGAACTTATAATTTATCCATCTTCTAGTCCTCTGCACCAGGTTCTTTAGGGGACACAGATGTCCTACATGAATAGGACCCACTCACCCATTCCCACAGGTCTCACTCTCTGGTGGGCAGACACACATTCAGGTAAACTCATTGCAATGCTATGGTAAAGTCAACAATAGACATGTAGGGATTAATAGAGGGGAGCAGTGGTGAGCTCTGTGGGAGAAGGGCTGTCTGGGCTGGATTTTAAATGACTGCACTTTACAGCAATAGTCTTATTTAAGACCATCAGCAATCCTCTGAGATAGGAATTCATCTCCCCTCATTATAGGTAAAGAAGAGGAAAGAAAAGGTCGGAATCAGAAAGTTTAAGTCACTTGCTAACAATCCCACCCCGCTTGCCCCCTAATCTAGGCTGCCCTCCTTCCTCCTCACCACTCTGTCTAGTCTGACCTTTCTTATCAAAGGACTTTATCAAAAAGAGACTTTATCAAAGCCACATGTCATGGGCTCAGCCCACTGTGTTGTCCTCCATGCTATTCTAAGAACAACCCTGCCCCAGACCACTGGTTCTACCTGTCCCCAGAAAGCACTTGACCCAGACTCTCAGCTTCTCCTCCTTATTTTCCTTCCATCTACCCACACCTCAAGTATTCAGTGGCCCTCAAGAATCCCTCTTGATTTTGGTGGTTTTAATAGTTTTTAAAACAAAGACACCTCCAAGACCCAAAGGATAAAGAAGAAAGACAAGATATTTTTTGCAAAAACTTTGTGATCAAAAGCAAAGAATACAAATGCTTTCTCAAAGCATGTCAATGCTATAGAGATGAGATGAAAAATGTACCCTAGGTTTCTGAACACCAAGGCCTTACATCTTTGCTCCGTAAAGGGCTGCCTCCACTATGTGCTTTCAACATCAATGCAAATGCAGTTCTCCTTTAGAAAAGCTGAACCATTGTGCCATCTATTCATCATCTCTGCCTTCATTCATTAATTTATGAAATCACTCACTCAATTTCTCTTTCAGTCATTCATTCAATTCAACCATCATTTGGTTCTGTGCAAGAGATACAAAAAGAATGACCTGCAATTCCTGTCTCAAGGAGTCCAAGTTTAGGAGAGAAATAGACACATCCATAGGCAATTATGGTACAGTATATGTGTAAGTGCTATGACAGATGGATGCCTGGGGTCCTATGGACGCACCCAGGGGAAATACCAACATGGTTTTTAGGAAATTAAGAAAGTCTTCTCAAAATCATGATACAATTGGGAGCAGTAAATGGTTCCATAGCCAGGATGAAAGATATAAGGGACAGGAAGGAATAGCAATGGGACTTGAAGGATACTGGGTACTCAATCATGAAAGGCCTTGTGGACCATGGTAAGTAGTTAGATTTTACACTGACACCTAGGTGTTTTAAACAGGGGAGTGACTTGGCCATGTTTTCCCTTTGGAAAGACCTCCCTGACTGTGGTGCAGAGATGGGAGAAGGAGGGCAAGTCTAGAACCAGGGAGACCATTAGGTGTCTGGGGCAATTACTCAAAATCTTCATAGTGACAACCTGAATGGGCAGTGCCTTGGGCCTGGAGCAATATGAGAGGCTGTAAAGAGCCAGAATCAATAGAGCTAGTGGTTGAAAGAAGTGACACAAGAAGTGACATCCTTGAGGTGTAGCTCTCAGGCAGTTGGAAAAGAAGACTTTTGGACAACTTTGCAGAGGGCAAAGCAGAAAAGGAGCCCGCAAGATCCTGATCTCCACCTTTCCAGTTCTTCTCCATGCACTTTTTCTTCTGCAACTAAGCCAGCAATGAAATTCACATGGAGAGGGCCTTCCTCCCACTAGTCCCTTATAAACTCTCTCAGCTGAGAAATTCAACATGGCATCATCTGTTATGCTGGAATGTCATCTCAAAGATGACCTTGCTACATGGAATAAACATATGTCCACTCAAAAATTTATACATGAATGTTCATAGTAGCTTTCTTCATAATAGCCAAAAACTGGAGACAATCCAAATTCCCATCAGTAGATGAATATTTTTTCATGAACTTTATTCATACAATGTAATATTATTTAACAAAAAGGGATGAACTATTGATATCTGACACGAGGATGCATATAAATAATGTTATCCTAAGTGGAAAAGAGATGACACTGAATGATTTCATTTACATGAGATTCTAGAAATGGCAAAATATAGTGATATAAAGACCAATGGTTGACTGAGGCTGGGATCAGAGGTGGGAAGGATTGCCTGCAAATGGGGCACTGGAGAATTTGAGGGATGATGGCAAGTTCTATACCTTGAGTGCTGTGGTGGTTACTTAAGTATATACAATTGTCAAATCTCATCAAACTGTCCCTTACAATTGTGCATATTTATTATATACAACATATACCTTAATAAAGTTGGCTTATAGAAAACAAATTTTTCAAAGGTAAAAACATAAAAATAGTATAATCCCAGTTTTATTTGTAAATATGCTTAGAAAGGAGTCTGGAAACACCTATGTCAGTAATAGATGCAGAAGTTGATGTTGAGAATCCAGGTGGCTGTTATTCCTTATTCATATTTTTCTGTATTTTTTGCATATTTTTAGAGATCATTGCCATGCTTATAATCAAAAAATACATTTTTGCCAGTTTGTTGAGTGAAACATTGCTTGGCAGGAATGGAAAATAAATATTGTTCTCCCAAGGCAAGAGCAAAATAAATTTTATTCCACATGTCGCTTAAGATCATGTTCAGCCAGGGGCGCCTGGGTGGCTCAATGGGTTAAGCCTCTGCCTTCGGCTCAGGTCATGATCTCAGAGTCCTGGGATCAAGCCCCGAGTTGGGTTCTCTGCTCAGCGGGGAGCCTGTTTCCCCCTCTCTCTGCCTGCCTCTCTGCCTGCTTGTGATCTCTGTCAAATAAATAAATAAACTATTTTTAAAAAATCATGTTTAGCTGAAGTTGAATCAACTATCTTCTGAATTTTCACCTTCCAGCCAGACTCATGCACACCTGGTTTAGGCCCCACCTGGCAGGTGAACACTCACTTCTCTCATCCCTGGGACTCAAGTAAAAGAAATACAGCTGGTTTCAGGACAAGAAAACCTAACCCAGAAGAAGGAGACTTTGCCAAAGGCTTTGACTAGAAGAAAACACTGGAATTCCCAGAACATCCATAAGCCTGTGTTCACAAAGTTCTGCCAGAGGAACCTCTTCCATTCCAAATCAAGCTTGTTTTACCAAAGCCTCTTCCCAACTTTGCCAGAAAGTTCTGACCAAACCTGGAGCCGTCCTGCAGAACCATTCTAGGAGAGCTATACTGCTGAAGAAAGCCATGTCCCTTGCTCAAGATTAAACCTTGAGCCAAACTCAGCATTTTCCCATTTACGGCATTTTTAAAATACAGTCTCCCAGGGCAGCCACCCTGGAGCTAATGGATAAGATCTCTAGGGGCGCCTGGGTGGCTCAGTACATTAAGCCTCTGCCTTCAGCTCAGGTCATGATCCCAAATCAGGCTCTCTGCTCAGGGGGGAGCCTGCTTCCCCCGCCCCCCCCCACTCCCATCTGCCTGCCTCTCTGCCTACTTGTGATCTCTGTCAAATAAGTAAATAAACTCTTAAAAAAAAAATCTCTAGTGGTGAAGCCTAAGAATCTGTATTTTTAAAACCTCCCCAAGTGAATCTCATGCAGACCATGGAAGCTTTAGTCTATATCTGGGGTTCTTATTTAAAACAAAATTGTCAAGCTACAGCCCTGGGAGTGGGCTCCAGAACCTCCATTTTAACTGGCCCCCAGGTGATTCCGATGCAAGGGGACTCTGGTTCACAAACCACATTTCAAAAACCCAATTGTGGATGCCAGAGTAAATTTTCCTGGCCCAGTGCCCAGGAGGGAGCCAAGGAAGAGGCGGGAGAACTAATTTGGTTATGCCAGCAAGCTCGAATTTATTAAGAAGTTAACAAAGAGAAATTTTTGCACTCAAAAGCAGCAGAAGGCTGAGGAGAAGGGTCAGTCCCAAAGCCACCTTGAGTAAAAGGATGCCTTACAATGACAAGACATTTAAGTCCATGAAAATAAAGCCATGGGGAGTCACCCTGTGAGCTTCAGGGATCACTTTGGATGGGACCCAGTTTCCATTTTCTCACCAGCATATGGCTCTTACTCTCAGGACCTTGAAACACCAGGGCAGGCATTGGAGAACAAGCCCTCATCTACAAATAACACGGAGGCAGGACGCTCTCTTGGGAGCCAGGAATGTCCTGGAGACAAGGAGTCGCTCCACCTGCAGCAAGTGGAGGCTTTGCTAGGGCCAGCTCCACGGAGGGGGCAGAGGGCTTCACTTTGTCTCGCAAACAGGCGTAGGCTGGCAGCAGACAGGGCCGCAGCACCCCGACGAGCCGCAGCAGCTGGACCCACAGCAGCTACTCCCGCAGCAGCCGCCTCCGCAGCCTCCGCAGCCTCCGCAGCCTCCGCAGCCTCCACAGCCTCCGCAGCCTCCGCATCCTCCGCAGCCAGAGCCCCCGCAGCCACAGCAGGAACCACAGCAGCCGCAGCAGGAACCACAGCAGCCGCAGCAGGCGGGCTGGCAGCAGCACACTTCACAGCAGTCTTGGTCTTGAGGGCAGCATGTGAAGCAGTCCCCTGGGCAGCACCCCATGGTCCCGACGGGTCAGGTGGCAGGTCAGGAGCGCAGCCGGAGTTCCCCACGTCTGACAGTGGCCGGTGGCCAGCAGCTTTTATAGCCCCTCACTCGAGGGTGTTGGCACAGGGGACAGGATGTTTCCTTTGTTATTATTTATGCCAGTTTCCATAAGAACGTTTCATTAGCAGCCTGTTTATTTTCCAGCTCTGAGTACCTCAACTCATAAAAAAGCCCCACTCGTCCCAACTGCTATTTGTCCAGAGGGTAAAAATACATCTTCGGAAAGACCTGTCATCATGGCCAAACACGGGCCAGCCATCATTAGCCCAGGTTGGAGAGAGCCATAGACTCTGGCTTTGGGATGGGCACTTCCCTTCCTCATCTCCTCTCGTGGCAAGTGGGCAGCCCAGCCCTTTCATCATGAATGTTCATTCTGGAAAATCAGAAGAGTAAAAGCTGGATCCTGTGCCTCCTGCAGCAGGCAGAGACTGCTATACAATGTCTGGTCCTGTGGCTCCTCCCAGGCGGCAATGGCATCCTTGTGCCAGCCCATGTGAGCAAGGCAAACATTTGTGACTGTGTGTGGTATGTGGAGTGTGCCACACAATTGTTTGGGCTTGGTCAGTGAGCATCAGTCACGATTAATAACTGCCTTGTGAAAAGGAAAGAGACTCATCATAAAACTGCAAGAGATGGGAGCCACGTTCTCCCCGGACCTCCTGGTGAACTGAACACTCATACTCCTCTCTAAGTGGGCGAAAAGAGCAGGGTCGGAACACTTTCCTTGATGGAAAGAGACGGAGAGGAGTCGGGGGAAATGAAGGGAAGGAAAGGGAAAGAAAATAGGAAGAAAGATCATTGAATATTCAAAGCATCCATGAAAATGGGAATGTGGTGTACTTTTTTTTTTAACTTACTCTTTTTTTTTTAAAGATTTTATTTATTTATTTGTCAAAGAGAGAGAGAGAGAGAGAGAGAGAGCAAACGAGCACAGGCAGACAGAGAGGCAGGCAGAGGCAGAAGGAGAAGCAGGCTCCCCGCCGAGCAAGGACCCCGATGTGGGACTCGATCCCAAGATGCTGGGATCATGACCTGAGCCGAAGGCAGCCACTTAACCAACTGAGCCACCCAGGCATCCCTGTGGTGTACTTTTTTAAAGAACTCCAACTTTACAGACCATCTGGCACAACGAGGGACTAGGAGACAACCAGAGTACCATCCCAGGGGAAAAAAATACCTTTGGAAAGAAGCGAGAATCCACAGAGGATTCAGGTCCATGTGTAAATTCTGAGATGGGTCAAAATTCCTATCTCTGTGTTGGGTTTGGTACCCTGTCATACTCTTGGAATGGTAATGGCAACCCTGGAGACTAGGGCTTGGCCTTCGGAAGGCAGCACCCCAAGAACGGGGTGGAGTGGCAGGTGGGGATGTGGAGGTGGCAGTGGGAGTGGAGATCGGGATCAGAAGACACCGCCCTTCTGTTTTAATTTGCATTTTAATTCGCCTGCAGGTACGGGCGGCCTCTAAAGACAGGCTGGGTGCACTGAGAAGGGTGGGGGCAGATGATGGATTGCTTGGATCTGATAGGATGCTCAGTACTTTATGGGACATGAAGAATTTTCACATTGAAGAAAATTTCACAATGAGGGGAATTTTTCACATTGAAGAATTATAGAAAACTGGGAGGAAGAGATCATGCAGTCTAGGGTCTCTACACCTGATTTTTACATCAGAATTGCCTAAGGCAGGGGCTTTTGAAAAATCCAGAACCCCCCAATCTGTACCCCAGTCCTGTTAAATCAGAATATGTGTTCATGGGAGCTTGAGAAACTGTATATTTTAAAGTTTCCCAGATGACTCAAATTCTCAAATAGGTGAGGAAACACTGATATAATTTAAAGCTACCATGACCATCGCCCCCAAGCCTTTTTTTTCTGCAGAAGTTGATATCAAGGCCCAGAGAGGACTAATGATAGAATAGATTCATAGCCCAGATGTTCTGTTGCCTGGTCCTATGTTGCTTCCATCACTCCATATCCCCAGATGGACACCTCTGGGTAAGTGTAATACAGTGATGTCCATGACAGACACATCCTTTTCATTCCTTTTTTTTTTAAAGACTCAGTTATTTAGTTTAGAGAAAAAGAAAGAGTGCAGAGGGAGAGGGAGAGAATCTCAAGTAGACTCCGTCCGCACTGAGCATGGAGCCCAACACAAGGCTGGATCTCAGGACCCTGAGTTCATGACCTGAGCTGAAATCAGGAGTCGGACACTTAATCGGCTGAGCCCCCCAGGTGCCCCTCTTTCTTTGTAATGACAGGTGATGAGAAAGGCACCTAAAGGTGTGCAGTGTAACGTCTTTCCTTTTTCTGCATCCACCAGTCAGTTCTCTCACCTCTCACCCACCCTCCCCTCTGCTCCAAGTCTCACTTCACCCCTCCGCGCCTAAATTTCCGCATCTATAAAGTGGTAATTATGATGATAATAAAGCCAATCTCATAGACTGTTCTCAAGATTAAGTGAGCTATATAAAGCACTTAGAACACTGTATTGGCCACATTATTTGATAAACATTTGATATTATTTATATACAAGAAAAACATAGAGCTATAGATATATTTTTGTTCATTACATATGATAGCAGTTGTAATAGTAGCATAATAAACACACTGGTTTTAACTTTCTTTTTCCTCTTAACAAGGTATCTCAGAGCTCATTCCATGTCAGTACATGAAAAAGTTCTTCATACTGGTGTATTGTGTTGATAATTTAATTAACCAATTCTCTGTTGAAAGACATTTGTTTCTAATATTTCCAATACCTTGGTGTTATGAACTTTAATTTTAAATATTTTGCTATTATGTAACTGTGCACTTACACATAGCTTGCTACATCCCTCCCATAAACTATTGGAAAAGAAACTGCAGGGTCATTGAGTTTTGTTTTTTTTTTTAGTTTGAATGGATATTGCCAAGTCACCCTTTACAAAGGCTGTAAGACTTATCCCCATCAACAATATGTGAAAGGACCTGTCTCCTCAAACTTCAGCAACAAAATGTATAATCAAAGTTTGTGATCTTGCCAATCTGATAGAAGAAAGATAGGATCTGACAATCGTTTTAAATTGCATTTCTATTATTATGAATGAAATCAAGCAATGTTTCATATGCTTAAATTCTATTTATGTTCCCTCTTCTCTAAGTTTTCTTTTTATATCCATTGTCCATTTTTCTGTAGGTTGTTGGTCTTCTCACTTTGAGAAGAATGCTTTGTGAGATAGAAAATAAATGCTTGGTCTGTATGATGATTTTTAATATATTTTGCAGATCATCACTAGCCTTTGATGCTGTAATTAAGTAATAATAATAAAATAATGTTTACATTATGAATTTTATACATGATTATTGTGGAATTTCTGGAAAATACAAAAAATTAAAAGCAAGAAAATAAAAATAATCTGTAACCCCACAACAAAGATATCCTGCTAATATTCTCATTTCCCTTTTTAGTGCTTTTTCTGAAGATTTGTATATAAATATTGATATGACTGCAGGCAACTATACATACACATATATACATATAAAAATATATATACTTATACATATATATGTACTTATAAATACATATATATATATTAGGTACAAATTTCTAAGTCTATGTTCCAAGGCATGTTAAAAATACATAACTTTGGGGCCCCTGGGTGGCTCAGTGGGTTAAAGCCTCTGCCTTCAGCTCAGGTCTTGATCCCAGGGTCCTGGGATCGAGCCCCGAATCAGGCTCTCTGCTCTGCAGGGAGCCTGCTTCCCTTCCTCTCTCTCTGCCTGCCTCTCTGCCCACTTGTGATCTCTGTCTCTCAAATAAATAAATAAAATATTTTTTTTAAAATACATAACTTTTTTTTTCTAAGACTGTTCACACCTATTTCCAACCTTCCTTCCAGCTTGTGGGGGAAGAAAAGTCAGTTCTGTATAAACTCAGAAATCATTCAGAATTCCTCCCTCCCCATCCCTCATCTGGAAATGGCATCTGAGTTTTCTGGGGCTTGAACAATATCGCAGCATTAAAGTGAGTGGCAGTTGGTTCCCAGTGGGCATCCACTGAAAAGTACATGGTTCTCTCTTATTCTCTGCCACCAACCTCCTTCTGCTGGCACTAGCTGAGATATTTTTCTCCCCATTCTCCATAAATTCTACATCCTTCCATCCTGGCTCCAGGAGGCCCAAGGCCCCCTCTGTCTGACCACCCATTGTCCTCTGGCATAGAAGTCTATTTTTAATTGCATATACTAAGCATTGACTTGGCTCATTCTCCCTGCATTTCTACAGTAATAACCCTACCCTGGCAGCAGTGACTAGAGAAACACCCACCAATGCCCAAGTCGTGAGAAAAGAATAACAGTGAAAGAAACTTTAGAACAAAGATAAGACCACTGGATACTCTAGGGTTTCATCCTGACACCTCTATTTTTGCAAAACTGAAGTCATACTGTATTGATTTGTACATCAAATATTGTACTTCACCTAAGAAAATGCTCAGAAAGATGTTGATTATTAAATATAATGAAAATCTGAGAAAAATTGTATTTTCAAATTGTTGTAAGCCTTCCACGTTGCTGGGTACCTAAGTGTTTCCAATTTTCCAATATTAAAAGCAAAACACTGAGCCAAGCTTCTTTGATGTGAATCTTTATGTATCTTTCTAATTATCTCCCTAAAGTAAATGCTTAGAATTATAATTACTGGATCTTCAGAATGTTAATAATTTTAAGGTTATAAATAAATATAGAAAAATCATCCTCCAAAAAATTTGTTCCCATTTGCACCCATTTCACAGGTGCCTTCACCAATACCAATTAGTATTCTTTTTTAAATCTCTTCGTCAAGAATTGTGGTGTGAAAAAAAAAAAGAAAAGGAAAAAAAAAATGTGGGGTGACAGGTAGTCCAGTCATACAATCTCATTGTAGTATTTGTGTGTATTGACTTCATTATTAGCATATTTATTCTGTAAGCCCTTTTTTCTTCTTTTGGGAATTATATAACATGCCAATTTTTTTAAATGAAGCTAATCATCTTTCCTAGCTTCTTTATAAGAGTTTATTTTATACTAAGTATATTAACGTTCCTTTCTCGCACTTGTTGCAAAATTTGTTCCAGGGGATCATCTCCTTTTGATTACCTCTATGGTTTTTTTTATGCACATAATTTTCTTCTTATGTAGGCACATCTACCTGCATTTTCCTTTCTGCTGCTTTTGTGCTTCGAAATGTCTTCCCACTCCTAAATGAGACACCTTTTAGCTTTTTTTTTTTTTAAGTTTCTGTAGGTGCATTTTTTTTTTTTATACTTACTGCTGTTATCCATCGGGAATTTATTTTGGTGTGTGGCAGATGCTGCTTGCAAAAACGACCTGATTTTCCCAATTGGAGCCCGTGAGCGCCCATTAAATACATGCTTAGGGGCGGCTGGGTGGCTCAGTGGGTTAAAGCCTCTGCCTTCGGCTGGGATCACGATCTCAGGGTCCTGGGATCGCGCCCTGCGTCGGGCTCTCTGCTCAGCAGGGAGGCTGCCCCTCTCTCTGCCTGCCTCTCTACCTACTTGTGATCTCTGTCTGCCAAATAAATAAATAAAATTTTTTTTAAAAAAATACAAGCTTAACATGATCTCCCTGATATGAGGAAGTGGAGATGCAACGGGGGTGGGAGTTAAGGTGGTAGGAAAAGTAAAAATGAAACAAGATGGGATCGGGAGGGAGACAAACCAAAAGAGACTCTTAATGTCATAAAACAAACTGAGGGGGGTGGGGGGGAGAGGGGTTGGGAGAGGGTGGTGGGGTTACATTATATGTTTAAATAAAGCTTAAAAAAAAAAATACAAGCTTAGTGTGCAAGAAAGAACAGGACCAGGTAGAGCAGACAGGAGTCAGAATAACTTTATTTCTGCTTTCTGTTTTGGCGGCCTCTAGTGTTCATTGGGTGACATTACACATGCAGCTTCTGGTGTTTCTTTTGGAGTCAAGACAGATTCTGGCTTCACCAGAAGCAACTCAACAAAAGCTTGATTTGATGTGAGAAGCTTATTATATTTATATAGCATTGATTTTAAATCATGTGTTCGATTAACCATCTCTTGGCCAAGGCAGTTTAGTAGCAGCCTCTCCCATTGTGCCAGACACCGCACTAGGTACCTTATATGTATTTTCTTGGTTAATGTTTGAGATAACTATATACAATAAACATCATGATACTTTTGTTTTTTTTAAGATTTTTTTATTTATTTATTTTGGCAGAGATCACAAGCAGGCAGAGAGGCAGTCAGAGAGAGAGAGAGAGAGAGAAGCGGGCTTCCCGCCAAGCAGAGAGCCCGATGCGGGACTCGATCCCATGACCCCAGGATCATGACCTGAGCCGAAGGCAGAGGCTTTAACCTACTGACCCAGGTGCCCCAATGATACTTTCATTTTGTACATGAGAAAACTGAGGCTAATGGAGATCAGTTGCTTTAACTAGAAGATGCAGAGCTTGGGTTTAATCCCAGATCTGTTGGCTTCTGGAGCCCATCGCTCTTCCTCTATGTTGGGCTTTCTGGGAGGAACAGAAAACTGCTTCTTCATCTTAAGGTAAGCCTTAGAGTAAGACTATCTTCTGTGATTGTATGTTCCACAACCACAGAGATCATAGCTGTTTTATTCACCAATTTCCATTTAATTAAATGTTGTAAGGTAGGCACTCAATAAATATTTGTTGAATAAATGAATTAATAAAATCATAAATGAGAAATGACTCCCTGTAACTCAGGCCAGTGAAAAGAGTCAACTAGAAGGGACTGGGGTCTCTGCTGCCATTCCTTATTCATCTTTCATTGTTATCAATCACTGTCTCACTCAATCTCAGGTAAGCAGCACTACCCAATAGAGCTTTCTGTAATAATAGAAATGTTCTATATCTGCTCTGTGCAATGTGGAATCCACTAGACACATATGGCTATGAAGCACGTGAAATGTGAAGGTGATGAAGAAACCGATTTTTAACTTCTATTTCATGTTGATACCTTATATTGAAAGAGCCAACATGTGGCCAGTGTCTTCCACATTGGAGGATAGCTCCAGATGTTCTGTTTCAGATGGGACGGGAGGCTAGGTTATTTGGATTAACCTGCATTACGAAAACAGCTAAATGCGCTATATTATTTTCTAAGCTTGAATCTTCTTAAGAGCGTCACAGAGCTGACAAGATAGTACAAAGAACCCAATAATGATCAAAGAACTAAGAAAAGTAGGTACTCAGAGAAGTGAACTGAGTACTCACACTGCTTCTCCCTCGAGAGCTTTTGCTGAATTTGACAACTTTGAATTGTAGTTTTCATGGCCTTTTGGGGAGATAGAAACAGAAAGTAAAGTCTAGGACTTACCTAAGGTAGAGATTCCCCTAGGAGATGCTCCCCTCCCTTAAGCTGGAACTCTCAAGGGCCACAGCTTGGTATAATAGTGACCCAGACATCAACCCAGCCCACCCACTCCTACCATCAGGGCTCTGTAAAGAAAGTTGTCATTCACAACTGACTTGTGTGCCGTCATTTGAAAGAGGCCTCTGACTGTTAGTGCCCTAGTACACTGACAGGAGCAAATGTAAATCCTTTCTGGAGGACACACCACCATCTTACCTCAACAAAGACCCACAGATAATATTCTGAGGACCATACGTGCGGCAGTCATTTGTTGTCACCAAATATTTCTGTCTCTCTCCCTTCCAGAAACATGACAGGAATGCACTTGTGTATCCCATGTGAAGCTAGGCATGACCAAGTGACTTGCTTTGGTTAACAACTCATGAATGGATATTATTTACAACAATATTAACAACTCATGAATGCATATTACACATCATTTCCAGACCAAGGCTATATGAGCTGATGCACAATTTGCCACTTTGGCTTCACCTTCCCAAACGGATTTCTGGAAGTGTATCTGGAGTTGGAGCACCTGTCAGCCGGGATCCTTAAGCAAGTATGATGATTAGGCTATGTGGGACACGAGAGCACAAGCAAGAAATAAACTCCTGTTGTGATAAGATTTGGGAAATTTGGGAGGTGTTTGTTTCTGCAGTAACTGTAGCTTAGCCTACCTTGACTAGCACAGTGAACAATTCACAGTCATACATAACTAAGTGTACAGGGAAACAAGGCACAGTGAGTGAGAACCAGCAGAAACAAGAGAGCACACACGAACAGACCACAATTCAGACACTGGAATTATCAAATGCAGTTTGTAATAAAGTACGTTGCTATTTTTAAAGGAATAAAAGACAAGCTGAAAAATATCTACAGGGGTGATCTCTGGAAATACAGCTGACAAAAGAAAGTCTGTTTAAAGCCCCTTAGAATTTTGTGGATGCTGAAAAGTCAAGATGTAACCATCCGATGCTTTCTTTTGGTTCCCACTTGCAATGAAGACAAACCAGAGAAAGTCTTTGTTTCAGTTGCTACTGCTGCATAACAGACAACCAAATTCAGTGATATAAAACATTTTATATGTGATGAAAGCATTTTATTATGCTCATGGTTTCTGTGGGCCAGGAATTCTGAAAAAGAACAGTAGGATGGCTTGTCTCTGCTCTGTGGTGTCTAGAGCATCATCTGGAAAGACTCTAAGGCTGCTTGGGCTTCCTCAGGGCAGCCCAGGAAAATGGGGTTGAAGCTTTTATGATCTATCCTCAGAAGTCACATAGTGTCACATAGTGTCACTTCCTCTGTAGCCACAAACTCACCCAGGTTTGAGGAGAGGGTCTATGTCAATGGAAGGACTAGCACAGTCGTGTTCTAAAAAGAGCACGGGAATAAGATATTATTGCATAGTCCTCTTTTCATACAGTCTTCCTCTTTTTCCCAGTAATCCTTTCCCAGAATGTGGGATCCTCATGGCCTACGGTCATTGTCCTCAGCCTCTTTCCTCCCCTTTCTCCCCAACAACAAAACCAAGAGGTATCTAGCATCAGCCATTTCCTCAGGTTTGCTAATAACCCTTTAACTGAAAACACTTTGCATAATCAGTATATTTCTTACCTTGCCTCGCCCCCCGCCTCATTACCCATTAGCAAGAACCTAGGGGAATTATTTGAAGGAAGGAGGATAAGCCCTTTCAGCTGGCCATGAAGGCAAATTTAAAGCAATACCTCTGGCTTCACTCAAGTCAGGGAAGTGTGAAGACCAAAAAGATGCTCTATATGGAATGCACACTTGTCTCCTATTTCCAGGAAAATCTTCCCAGGCCTATATTTTATGTCTGGAGCATACACGCCACCACAAACTCCATTACCTGCCATCTTGGAACTCTCCCTCTATGTGTAATCAGGGTTCTCCAGAGAAACAGAAACAATAAGATACATGTAGATAAATATAGATGTAGATATAGACTATAAGAAGAGATTTATTATAGAAATTGGCTCGTGTGGGTATAGAGGTTGGGAAGTCCCACCATCTGCCATCTGCAAGCCAGAGAAAGCAGGAAAGCTGATATGATCCAATTTGAGTCAAAAGGTCTGAGAACCATAAGCACCTATATCCAAGGGCAGGAGAGGACGGATGTCCCCGCTCAAATAAAAAGAGCAAGTTCGGGGTGCCTGGGTGGCTCAGCGGATTAAAGCCTCTGCCTTCGGCTCAGGTCATGATCTCAGGGTCCTGGGATCGGGCCCCGCATCGAATGGGGCTCTCCTGCTCAGCAGGGAGCCTGCTTCCTCCTCTCTCTCTGCCTGCCTCTCTGCTTACTTGTGATCTCTGTCTGTCAAATAAATAAATAAAATCTTTTTTTTTTTAAAAAAGAGCAAGTTTACCCTTCCTCTGCCTTTTTGTTCTCATCAGACCCTCAGCTGATTATTGGATCATGCCTACTCACCCTGGTGAGGGTAATCTTTACTCATTCTACTGATTCAAATGCTAATCTTTTCCAGAAACATCCACACAGACACACCCAAAAATAAATTTACCCAATATCTGGGCATCCTGCAGCCTAGTCAAATTGGCACATAAAATTAACCATCATACTTCACAACTTCTCTTTTTCTTTCTACTTTTTTTTTTTTAAGATTTTATTTATTTATTTGTTAGAGAGAGAGAGAGCGCGAGCACAGGCAGACAGAGTGGCAGGCAGAGGCAGAGGGAGAAGCAGGCTCCCTGCCAAGCAAGGAGCCCGATGTGGGACTCGATCCCAGGACACTGGGATCATGACCTGAGCCGAAGGCAGCTGCTTAACCAACTGAGCCACCCAGGCGTCCCTTCTTTCTACTTTTATTATAAAATTTCTGACGAAGGATGTCATTGGAAGATATTCTTAATTAAAATCAAGGATTTGCATTTGAAAAAGAAAACTCCATTCTAGACAGGAAAGCCTCCTAAAACAATGAATCCATGAGATCAGATACCTTAGAGAAATTTGCACACCCACAGGCGGTCCCTCTTGATAACCATACCCTTATTGATGCTTTTCTGGTTGAGAGCATTTCCATATTTATGTTTGGATATGGTGCTTCCCAGTCCTTCACAGAGAGGGAAATACTCATTATGTATAAATCTCATGCAGTGCTTCCAGAGGAACCCCCATGGAGAAGAGTATACATTCAATATGCACAATCTTTTCTGGTCTTCACATGTCCCTGACTTCAGTGAACCCTGAGGTATTGAATTAAATAACTCCGATGAGTAGCAGCTAAAGATTTTTTTTTCATATTTTCTCTGTGTTTAAAAATCGAGTAAATATTAGGGCACCTGGGTGGCTCTGTCAGTTAAGTGTCTGCCTTCAGCTCAGGTCATGATGTCAGGGTCCTGGGATAGAGCCCCACCCCGGGCTCCCTGCTAGGCAGAGTCTGCTTTTCCTCTGCCCCTCCCCCCCATTCATTCTCCGTCTCTCTCTCTCTCTTACTCTCTCAAATAAATAAAATATTTTTTAAAAGCAAGTAAATATAACATGAAAGATTACATAAAGAACTTTGACTTTCATACCCATGCATGTTCCAATCTCTTCTTCCCAAACACAGTCATGAATTTCATAAGTACATCCTGCTAGTGTTTTGTGCTTTTATAAATGTCTGTACAAGTCCAGGATTCTTTTAAGTATAGGAGTAAACATTAACTGGTATTTTTTAATCCGCTTGTTTAATTGGATACATGATTGGTATGAGTTTGAAAGAACTAGTTGTTTCAACCAAGAGATTCACTTTTTCGCCAGGTCTTCATTTATTATTAGCCACAGCTTGATAAGAGAAAGAAAGAAAAAAAGATTCTTTAAACACACCCTGATTCTCAATTAATATCCCAAATTTTCTAGAACGTATACCTCATTTTGTCACTCTTGACCGGTTTTATGTCTAAGCAAGCAATACCCAGCCCCTCTGTAGAGAGAAGAGCCACAGAGGCAAGACCAAAGCTTTCAAATCTTGGCTCAGTTACTGGGCAGTCTTGTGACATGGGCATGATGGTCACCTTTAGAGTCTCCACTTAAGCACTTCCAAAACAGAGCTGGTCAATGCTTGGCATGAATTTCACCTTTATGTGGCTGAACCACTTTAGCTCTTAATCTCTGTTTCATACTGGGTGTATTTCTTTTTTTAAAGATTATTTATTTATTTATTTGACAGAGAGAGAGAGATCACAAGTAGGCAGAGAAGAAGGCAAGTGGTGTTGAGCTTAAGGGAAGTCCCAGCCATTCCATGTCTCTCAGACTCCTTTTACTCTTACTGAGGACAGGACATTCACTGGGGACCCAGGCAGCATCTGTAGGGAAAGGAGACAATTAGGGGGAAGAATGAGGCCAAGGTGAGCAGGACAGAGGCTCTCTATGAATCCAGGACTCCAGTGGGGTGACTTGTAGGCACTTGCTCTGCCCTGACAGCCCAGAACAACCTTGGGAGAAGGGACCATGGTATCTACTCAGTGCTTCAAACACCCAATTTCACACGGTATAAATATCTCAGGGGAATTGACATGTCAAAAAAAATTGTACAGTGTAACTATCATGCCGTTCCCTCACTGTGAAAAGGAAGGGTCTTTTTGATGGAAACAAAATGGTCTTATTTCCAACTCTTTAATCACACATGAAGCATTCCAAAGAATTTCCACCCACAACTTTATGTCAGCTTGAAATGACATATCTCAGTCTGTGCCAAGTGTAAGAAGTTTGGGAGATGCAGGCTCCCTAGTTTGCTGGGTTTTGGAATACTTCATCTTCTACTTCTTTTTTTTTTTAAGATTTTATTTATTTATTTGTTAGAGAGAGAGAGAGGGAGCACAGGCAGACGGAGAGGCAGGCAGAGGCAGATGGAGAAGCAGGCTCCCTGCCGAGCAAGGAGCCCGATGTGGGACTCGATCCCAGGACGCTGGGATCATGACCTGAGCCGAAGGCAGCCGCTTAACCAACTGAGCCACCCAGGCGTCCCTCATCTTCTACTTCTACCAGAAGAAATGTTGAGCACACAGCTACAATGTGTTTACTTATCAATATGCATTTTATAACATGTATATATACCACAACTGTAACATATTATGTGTGTTATAAAACATACACTGTGTGCTACTAATAAACATTTTTAAAGGAATAAGTAGTCTATGATAAAACTTTTTAAATTATATTTGCTGTTATTATTAAATGGGCATAAACACTTGTCCTCCCAAAAATATTGTAATTGAATGATATGACAGGTAGTATCAACATTAATAACACTTTGGTGAGAGGGATGTGATTGAAAATAAGCCTTTTCTGACATTGTGGTTTGATCTTGATAGTCTAGACCTGAGATCAATGTATTTCTGTATATTTTAACAGTTATGAAATTTGTAGGCACAAACATCATCTTTACTCAATTGGGATGGTGATGAAGAAAACCTCTCCAATATACAAAGATAGAAGTAGAGGAAGATAGTTTTTGGCTATTTTTTCCAGTTCTTGCTAGGGTATGGTGTTTTTGTATGGCTGAGAGATATAGCCTTACTCTCAAGATTCACTTGCTCCTGGTGAGGTCCCATTTCTGTGGTTCTCTCACCTTTTCCCTCTGCCCAACTGGTCAGAAAATGTTTGTGGATCTTCTCATGTGGATCTACCTTTTCTTCTACTACCAACTTCTCCCCACACAAGAAATCCATCAATAGGTGGGGGAAGTCTGGTGGAGACTTTCCCTTTGAAGGAAGTCACATGACCCCTTCATCTGATGAAAGAACACCATTTTTTTAATTGATAAAAGACACCCAATTTGGGAATTAATGAAGAAGGATCATATCATGTTTGTGCCAGAATAAGAGTTTATTAGGAAGTTAACAAGGGACTCTGCACCTCCAAAGACCAAAAGATTGACAAGGAAGATGTTTTTTCTCAGTTATGTTCAGTTTTATAACCTGCCTATCAGCTCACACTTTCATGTAATTATTTTGAAATCACATTTATATAAGCATTTGTTCAAACATAACATGTTACACAAGTGTGTCATTGTGATAATAGATATTGCACAATCCTGCTGTAGATTTCTCTATACGCTCAGAAGACTGAATGAGCTGCTGAGGAGACTTTGCCATCTGAAGGATCAAGCCAGGGGATTCAGCGAAAGGCAGAGTGGACACTCAGAACCTGGTGCTGGTAGAAATTCTTCCTTTGTCCAATGTGTGGTCATCAGAGGAGATCCCTTGTATGAAGTAGGGTTGAGATGTGACTCTGGAACCCTTGTCCTCCTCCTGGAACCGGGCCCTTTAACGCACAAATGTGTTGCAAGGTCCGCACCGAGCACGTTGGGCGCAAGGATTAGAGACGCAAGGCCCAATGGGCTTGTCACAGGCATTGGTTGTGGCACATGGGTTGCAGGGGAGCCTGCAGACAGAAGACCATGAGAGCCAGTTAGGGGGAAATGAGCTGAAGAGATAGGAAAATACTAAATGCACTTTGTATAAGAATATAGCACTTCCTCAGACTATCTCCAACCAAAAGCTTGAAATTATCTATTTGTTTCCACCAGGATAACTTTTCATTCCCACAAGAACCTCATGCACTCCCAAGGGAAATAGTACTAGCTTCCCACTCACTTGCAGTCCTCGCTCTCCAGCAGGCCCCGGTAGGTGTTGATCTCACACTCCAGCCGGGCCTTGACATCCAACAGCACCTGGTACTCCTGGTTCTGCCTCTCCAGGTCACTCCTGATCTCAGCCAGCTGGGACTCCACGTTGGTGATCATGCGCTGCACCTGGGACAGCTGGGAGCTATAGCGGGCCTCGGTCTCTGTCAGCGTGTTCTCCAGGGAGTCCCTCTGGGTAAGGAAGATAAGGAAGGTCACAGAGCCGCTCTTCGGGGAGATTCTCCATGGGGCTCCAGAGAAGCCCCAGGCTTCACGAGGTCAGGAGAGTGTGGACAGTACCCTGACCTATACCCACCAGGTTATGCTGGGCCTGCAGCTCAATCTCCAGGGCATTGACCGTGCGTCTCAGCTCAATGATCTCCGCCTGGCAGGACTGCAGCTGCTCCGAACTGGATACCACCTGCTTGTTCAGCTCCTCGGTCTGAAACAGCACAGGGGAGAAGACAGGGTCAGACCCTGCCTCAAGAGCCCCGAGGGGCCAAGGGTCCTGAGCAGCCAAGTGCTGAGATGCCCACCTGGGTGGTGAACCATTCCTCCACATCCCTGCGGTTGGTCTCCACCAGGGCCTCGTACTGACTCCTGGTCTCGTTGAGTACGCGGTTCAGGTCCACAGTGGGGGCTGCGTCCACCTCCACGTTGAGGCGGTCTCCGATCTGGCAGCGCAGGGTGTTGACTTCCTGAGGGAGGAAGGGGAAGATGGAAAGTATCACAGAGGGTTCAAAATGCTCTCTTCTAAGAGATCACAGATCAGCTTGTGATCATTCTTAAGCTTTAAGCCACTCTGTTCCATCGGATCCCCTCATAACTGGGTTCTATGATCAGCAACTGACCTGTGTATTCCACTTTGCAAAGTGCTTTCACACCCATGACCTCTTTCTGCCCCTAATTCGGGGTGCTACCCATCATCTAGAGCGTGATCTGGCCTCTACACTGAGATGTGATAGACCATAATGTAAACCAGGGGCCCCACGCACCCAGTTCATTGTTTTTGCTCGTACACCACAGAGCCTCTTAGATCTGAGTCTTAATCATGACTAATAAAAAGGTTAGAATCTGGCTTAAAAGGAAATAAAGAGTGCTTACTTCAAAATCTGCCATCTGGGATGGAATAGAGCTAATAGGTGATTTGCCGATTCTATCAACCTAGATTTTGCTGAAGAAATTAAATATCTGTTCATTTCTGGACTATTCTCCTCACAGAGCCAGCATAGCTTGGTGCTTGGGCTTAGGAAGATATCAGGCTTGAATTGAGGGTCATCCCTACCACTTACTCTATGGCTTCTAGAAGCTTCTAGAAACCTCAAGTTCTTCATCAGTAAACTGAGTACTACCTCTGGAGTTCTAAAGCACTTAGCACAATGTTTGGCACACAATAAGCTCTTGATTAATATTAACTACCACCATTTACATTGTTCTGGTATTTCAGGTTTACACAAAATGTCCATCTTCTTTATCAACTGACCAAGCAGTGACAGTGAGCATTTTGCTCAACATTTCCTCCAGGTCACACTGAACAGCAGAGAAAGCTCTGGAGGAGAAGGGGGAGAGCTGGTTTTGTTTCCTGTGGAGCCCTCTCTTCTGGGGGACCATCTTGGCCTCTCCAGTTGCTAAATGGGTAATTGGGATACAAGATCTCTGCAGTGGGGTGTGCTCTGACCTGGGAGTGGAAGAGGCTGTGGGCGCCGCCTGGCTGCTGGTCTTGCCTCATTCCTGGGCTTGCCAACTTCCTTTACTCTCATTCCTGCCTCTGGCTGAAACCTCCTAATCTCATAACACAAGCTTTCAATTGCTCATTCTCTACAAATCCCTTTTTGTTTGGAGGACAGACCCCTTGGGCTAGTTGAGTCTCTCCCATACCCCCTGGCAGTTGGAAACAGGCCTCAGCAAGTTGGAGCCTGTTGCTCTTTGGAGAACCTCACCTGCTCATGGTTCTGCTTGAGGCACAGCAGCTCCTCCTTCAGGGACTCCACCTGGGCCTCCAGGTCAGACTTGCACAGGGTCAGCTCGTCCAGGATCCGGCGCAGGCCATTGATGTCTGACTCTACAAGCTGCCGCAAGCCCACCTCCGTCTCGTACCTATGGTACAGGGGCGTCAGGGACCCACCAGACAGGAATGGACCTGGCCCTGACTCTGGTGTGGTTTGGTTTGTCACACAACTGGAAATTGGCGTGTGTAATTTCTACAGGCTTCTCTTTCATTTAGGTGTTTAACATCGAGCCGTAGCTCCTAGAGGAAAATGCACTGGTAATCATTTTTTCGATAAATAAGGAGCCAGTGGATTTAGGGAACAAAAGTTCATAAACTGTGAGATTTCCAAAATTAATGCACGTCTCACATTCACCTGATTGCATTCTGTGCACAGTAGAGTATCAGGGTGGGGTGGGGAGGGGGGGCAGCTATGACTTCTGCACTAGATTGGAGGATGTCACCTTACAGAGAAGCAAGAGAGGGGGTCTGAATCGAGAGAAGAGATCTCTGAGCTCCGCAGAGCAATGGTTCTATGGATCCTGGGGAAAACATCTAGGGAAAAGCTTTATCTGTGTTTGTCAAGGTTGAGGAGAGGTTAAAGGGAAAGAGAGAAGAGAGAGGATACCCCACTTGCCCACTCACTTGGTCCTGAAGTCATCTGAGGCCAGCTTGGCATTGTCGATCTGCACCACCAGCCTGGCATTCTCTGCCTTGCTGCACAAGATCTAGAAGACCCCAGACAATCTAGAATGAGCTTGGTTATTTTTAACCAACAGCAGTTCCTACCAATTCACTTACATGGGAGGAATGGAATGAGAAATCACAGTGGATCTTATGTAAGATTATTACATGCTGTCCATGTGCCATAGGTGCTCAATAAATATTTGAAAAATCAAATTTGAAAAAAGAATACTGAAATGTGTGAGAAAAAGAGGCTGATAATAATAACTAACAATTATTTTTAAAAACCTACTATAGGTCCACACTGAGCACAGAGCCTGCTTAAGATTCTCTCTCTCCCATTCCCTCTGCTTCCCTCTACCCTGCCTCATATGTGCTCATTTTCTCTCGCTAAAAACAAAACAAAACTACCATAAATATGGTATGGTTCCAAGAGCTAAAGATGTAAAAATGCATAAATGCTAGATCCTGCCCTCAAGAAACTTCTAGCCCAGTGGGGAAGATGAATATGTAATTGGCCATTAGAGGGGCTAGGTCGAGGAAGCAGCCATGCCCTTCCAGACATCCTGGGTGGCTTAGCACCACTACCTCCAAGGTGGTTTCCACGCGTTCTAATTTTATGCCCTCACTAGACACTGAACACCAGGAGGAGAAGTCCAGAGGCATCCAGGTCAGGAATATAATCAGGATAATTAGGTACTCAGAAGAAGACAGCAACAAGAAATCAGGGTAGGCAAAAGTCCAGATGAAGAAGAGAGAAAATAGTCCAATTCATACAGAATGTTCTGCTTCCTCAGCTTCCTTCTTGGGCTCAGGACTTTTCTCTTACCTCAGGGTAATAAATCTGGAGCTTGGCAATGCATGGAAGCATTTGGAGGCGGCTTTTAATTACAGCTTATTTATGCAAAGTGCTATGCACTATGCAAATATTCAAGCCTAACAGTCCTGAGCCTCACACAAAATGGGTACTCAAGAAAAAAAATGGAAAAGCCAGACTTTAGCTGAGAATTCGTACTGTTTCTTAATCAAATTCCAAATTCCCTCCCTACAACTTCCTGCGGGAGACAGTATGGCGGCCACCCCCTCACCTTCTGCTGGAGCTCCTCAATGGTCCGGAAGTAGGACTGGTAGCTGGGACACACGAAGGGCACCTGCTGCTGGCACCACTCCCGGATGCGGCCCTCCAGCTCCGCGTTCTCCCGCTCCAGCTGGCGCACCTTCTCCAGGTAGCTGGCCAGCCGGTCGTTCAGGAACTGCATGGTCTCCTTCTCGTTGCCATTGAAGGAGCCCTCGCAGAACCAGCCACAGTTGCCCACATTGGCGGGGATGTTGCAGGCCCCGGGCAGGGTGCAGGTGTGGCAGCTGGGGGGCACACAGGGCCGGGAGGAGCAGGTGGAGCGGCAGCTCATGTTGGGCAGGCAGCAGTTGTAAGGCATGGTGCTGGAGGGAGCAACGCACCTGGCTGAACACAGAGTCCAAGTTCTCCAAGCCACAGAGCTGTGGGTCTCCTTCCCCTGGGAAGCATTTATACCCCTTCCACAGAGGGTGTGGACATGGAAGGCAGCCCCTTTTTTATTACTCATTTGGTGATTGCCAAAAGCCCTTCCCCCTTAGGTTGTTATGTTTCCTCAGATGAGTCCCTCACCTCATAAAAGACTTTACTTGGGCTTCTCGCTAAGTCAGGACTCCTCTTCCATGCTGTGCATCAATGAAGTAAGAGCTTCATGGAGTAGCTTCAAAGAGCTGGACTTGTGAACCCCCTGGCCTTCATTAGTGGGTGTGGCAGGTCCATGGACACTGTTGCTGCTTTGCCTCCTGGCTTGCTGGCCCTGAATCCTTGGCAATCCCCTGGCTCTTCTTGCTAAGAAGGGAAAGCACAGCTCCTGCCTGTATATCTTTCACTAGTTCAAATTTCCAAATGCTAAATACCAAATTCATGGTTCTCAGAAAGAGGAATATATCCCTTCCAGAATAGTTAAAACAGCTTGGTTCCTTGTGTCCTGTTTCTTAATGTAGCAGACATCACATCCATGATAATATAAATCAACCAAATAACAGATACACACCAGGATAAAAGTATGTACAGGGCACTGTATAGAATGGAAGGTAGGACCAGAAGTGTATTCAGAAGGAGCTCACCCTTATTGTGCATTCACAGGCTCCTCTTGGTACCTGACACTTTTCCACAAACATGATCTTATTCACACTTCACCATGACCCTTCAAAGTACATGGTATTATTCTCATTTTACAGATGGGCAAATGGAGGCATAGAAGGTAGGGAGAAATATATTGTGAAGGCAGGATTCCAACACATATCTCTGTTCTTTCCATCACCCCATGCTGCTTAAATACAAATGAACCATCTCCTACCCTAACTTCTTCAGACAGATCATTTCTTCCTCCTCTGTGAGCTCTTATCTCACTTTGTACGGTGCCTAGCTTCTATGTTCATCTGTGTCTGAGTTCCCTAAAGGAGGGAAAGGGTCTAGTTCTCTGAATCCTCAGCTCTAGGTGTGCATGATACTCAGTAGACCGTCAATGGTGTATTTTGAATGGATGAAGGAATGAACATAGGATAATAATCTAAGGCAGGAGATGGTAAGTGACAAGTGTAAGGTTGAGGTAATGGGGTAAGAGGGCACTGCCAGGATGGGAATTTTACAGGTCTAGATATGTGCTGGGGCACAAGGCTTCTGAGACACCCAGGAGGAATATGGACCCTGCATGTGGAAGAATGGTGTGTACACACAGTGGGCAGGAGAGGCCAAGGTCTGGTCAGTAAGACTAGTGGCTAGGTGGGGAGAGGCATGAAGGGAGGTGGTAGAAAAGAAAGCTGTATGGTGAGTCAAGGCCATATGGTAGAAGTTCTCTACCTCAAAACTAAGGAACTTGGACTTTCCTGGAGGAGAAGTTTTAGGAAATGTTTAGTAAACATTTATCTGTTTTAGCAAAAGAAAGGTAAGGCTGAAGGCAGAGGGACCAGCAAGAAGGTGATCACAGTAGTCCAGGCCAATGGTGAGGAAGGACGGAGTTTAGTTGTCTGCAGAGGATGAATAAGAGAAGGAATGGTGTAAGAATCATTTTCAAAGAAGCAATTTGTTTTTGTTTCCCTACCTAACATTTATTTTTTAATTTTTTTTTTAATTTATTTATTTGACAGACGGAAATCACAAGTAGGCAGAGAGGCAGGCAGAGAGAAAGAGGGAGAAGCAGGCTTCCTGCCAAGCGGGGAGCCCGATGTGGGGCTCGATCCAAGACCCTGAGACCATGACCTGAGCCGAAGGCAGAGGCTTAACCCACTGAGCCACCCAGGTGCCCCTATTTTTAAATTTTTTTTAGTGAGTTCAATTAGCTAACATATAGTACCTCATTAGTTTTTGAGGTAGTGTTCAAGGATTCATTAGTTGCATATAACACCCAGTGCTTATCACATCATGTTCCAAGAAGCAATTAAAAAAAAAAACAGCAATCATTTAGAAAGGTGAGATGTGGGAGAGAATCAGGAATGAAACCAGAATTTGGCAAGCAAAATATTTAGGAGAAAAACTTTACCATTCACAGAAGCACAGACTATTTTGCTCATCAAGGATGAACTAGCCCACTTCCTTTAACATATATTTTATTGAGCTCTTCCCATGTACCTGGAAAAGAGCCATGCTCTAGAGATGTAGTCGTGAGCAAGAGAAACAGACCTACAACCTAGTGATGAATGCACACCAACCAGGTATAGGATACATCTGTGATGGGGCTAGCCCCAGCTGCTATAGGAACATGTACCAGGGGACTTAACCAGACTGAGTGGAGATCTAGCAAGGCTTTCTAGAGGAAGTACACATTACATTCAGGCATCATCCCTATTTTTCACACAAAGCTTATATAAGAAATGACAATACTTTATGGCTTATGGGGGCAAAGTGACTGGGCTGCTTTAGCCAAACACTCCAAGGACTCAGAGCACCAGTATTGTGGACCCCCTCTAACACATTCACCACGGTAAGATTGGAAACTCCAGTGACAGAGGAACCAAGAGAAGTTCAGTAATCACTGTGTAGCCAGGGAGGGACAGGTAAGTGTGGAGGAGAAACAAACACTTTCTATCATCTCATGCTGCTTAGATATAAATTACCTAGCTCCTTCCCTAACTTCCGACAGATCATTTCTTCCTCCTCTGTGAGCTCTCGTCTCACCTTGAGCATGGCATCATCATGACTTACATGCTTCTCTCTCTCTCTCTCTCTCTCTCTCTCTTTCTACTTGAGTTCCCTTGAAAGCATGGAAGGACTTTTACATGAAGGACTTTGTACACCTCCTTGAGGAGCTTAGGCTTTGAAGGTCAATGGGGAGCAATTGAAGGGTCTAAGGAGAAGAGTGATCTAGTTTCATTCTTGAACAGATACCTGTGAAAGAATGGTGGAATCTATACAGGTAAATGTTCATCAGGTCCTTGGAGTAGCAAGCCTAGAAGTCTTGACAGTGATACTAAGGAAAAGTGTAATCCTAGTGCAGATGTGAGAATTGGAGAAATGAGCCAAGGAAGGATATACACGAAGAAGAGAAAAAAGGGCCTAAGGACCAAACTTTGGGGAATTCCCCCAACCAGAGAGTAGGAGAAGGAAAAAGAGAAATGGATAAATGGTGAGAGAAAATGAAGAGAGCCTGCTCGTGGCATCAGAGAAGGCCAGGGAGGAGAGCTTCAAAGGGAAAGTAAAGGTCAAAAGTGTCAAATGTGACAAAGGGGCCCTGTAAGATCAGAACCATGGAGAGGTTCTTGGCTATATTGACCAACAAATTGCCAGGACCTCTCCAGGGTCACATAGATCTGCTTAGTCTATACAGTACCTGTACTCTTCAAGTAACTTCCACTGAACATTAAGCCATTGACACTTTAAACACCCAGAATTGAGATTCCACTGTTTAAAGAAGTCCTGCCATAATCAGTTTGTACACCTGATTATAAAGCTTGTGAGCTTTGGTCTTACCAATACAGAATTTCTACAATAATTAGAGTGCTTCAAGTAGTTTAATGATGTCAAGCTTGTTTTGATTTGATGATTCATAATCGTTCGTGATTTAGGAACATCTATCCAAGAGCCTAAGCAATTAGAAATGTCCATGCATATAACTCAACTTCTGCTTTGGTGCAAGGCATAAGATGTATTTAATATCCTAAAGAGAAACTATGGGGGAAGAATTCAGTTGTGTGCCTAGATGCATTGTCTGGGGAGGGGTGTGTTCTTTATTATTGTTCTAGCAGGGAACAGAGAACTCAGAGATGTTCACAGCAAGAGTCGAAGAGTCAGCTGTTGCTGCAGATCCAAAACCAGATTGCCATGCATCCAGCTCTTCCTTTCCTCCTTCCACTTCCTAATGTAGATCCCAAATGCCAAAATTGTCAGAGAAAGGGAAAAACTTGGAACAAAAGTGATAGCCAAGCCTCTCATTCTACAGATGAAGAAACTGAGGCTCAGAATGGAGAAATGGCTTACTTAGGAGCATATAATAAGAAGCCAAATCTGTTAATCCCCACTGTATTTCCAGTTCCCACCACCATAGCACAGAAGTACTGAACAATTTCACAACCAATATGATCTGTCAACTACCAAGGGGCAAAATTGGAGACAATAAAAAAAGAAAAAATAGAAAAAAAACTCATTTGTTACCCATAAAAACCCACTTGCTACCCATAGATATGTCATGTTAAAGAAGAATAAAGTGTGAATATGGAAATGTTAGAATTCAGTGATACCAAGGTTCCTTATTGCTTTCCTGATTTAGATCATTTATTTTTTAATCACTATCTCTAAACTGATGATGTAATTATGTTCCAATAGTTTGGAACAACTTAAATACAATTATATCCCATCAGTTGAAGTGACTTAGAACACAAACAATAGTGTAATTACTCAAGAACAGTATATTTACCCAAAATATAGTGCACATAGTCATAACAAAATTAAAAATTATATGATTTTAACAATGAGAACAATTGAGAGAGACAAAGAATCACATTGTAATGATGACACAGGATGCTCTTTTTTTTAAGATTTTATTTGTTTATTTATTTATTTATTCATTTATTCATTTATTTTAGAACAAGAGCAAGAACAGAGGGAGGAACAGAGGGTGAGGGAGAGGGAGGGGGAAAGAATCCCAGGCAGACTCCACACTGAGTGTGGAGCCCTATGCAGGACTTGATCTCATGACCCTGAGCTGAAACCAAGAGTCAGACTCTCAACTGACTGAGTCACCCATGTGCCTCAACACAGGATGCTTTTAAATGGCAGAGTTTTGAATGCTTTTTCCCCCTTCTCTGTACTTTTCTGTTCTCTCCAATTTTTTTGGAAAACTGATCTATTCCTTGTACACAGCAAAAGAAATAAAATTTACATTAAAAAATCCAAAAGGAAATTCATATGAGTCTTCTAAAAATAATAGAGTCATAAAAGGACCCAAGTAAGGCTCCTATTCCAATATAATCACTAAATTACGCTTGAGTTTATTATTCTGGAAATAAAGACTTTGTCATGATTGTCATTCATACCCTTGTGGTAACTGCTGACTTTGCCAGTTTTGAAGCAGAGCTATTAGGAAGTGATGAAGGGACACGAAGCTTCCTATGGGATCAAACAACCTGCAGTTCATAAAGTGATTGAGTTGTGGGTATGAGCTTCAGGCAAAGACAATGCCAAGAGGAGAAACACTTGGAAAAATGTTCTGCCAACTGACTGCCAGCCCATAGTCCAAGATCATGTATTAGGATCACCCCACACTGAGCTGTGTCCTAAGAATGGACTTCCTGCAAAAACAAAGGATGACAAAATTTCTCTTCTAGAAATAGTGTCTGAGTCAGATGCAGCCTAGAATCTTAGAACGTTGGAGCCACCAAGGGCTCAAAGGGTCATCTCACCCAAATATGTTGCAAATGGGAAAGTGCTGACCCAAAAGAGGAAGCGACTTGCTTCAGGTAACAGAGAGAGTTAGTGAAGAGTCTAGGTTGGAAAACAGTAAATTAGAAATTAGGGTCAGGGGACAAGACCTTCAGTCCATATGACAGAGCTGGAACTCAGACTACTGGAAAAGGTGCACTAGAAAGAGAAAAAAGCATGCTCATTGTCACAGCAAGATTTTTTTTAAAAGGCTAAACTGTTTCTTATTGGGCTCTAAATGTAAGACATTATGCTATGTAAAAGAAGCCAGTCAAAAAATACCACATATTGTATGTTTGCATTCATATGCAAAGCCCAAGATAGGCAAATCTAGAGGCATCATCATGATTCCTAGGTCTGAGGTAGGGATTCCAGGGAGCAACTACTGGATAATCAGTACAAGATGTCTATTTGAGGTGATGAAATGTTCTAAAATTGAGGTAATGGTTATGCAACTTTATGGATACATTAAAAGCCATTGAATTGTAAACTTCATATGGGTGAATTTGTGGTATATGAATCATATCTATGTTAAATGAATTATACTTCAATAAAGTTTTTTTAAAGATTTTATTATTTTTTATATTTATTTTTTATTATTTATTATTTTTTTAAAAGAGAGAGATCACAAGTAGGCAGAGAGGCAGGCAGAGAGAGGGGGAAGCAGGCTCTCCACTGAGCAGAGAGCCCAATGTGGGGCTTGATCCCAGGACTCTAAGATCATGACCTGAGTTGAAGGCAGAGGCTTAACCCACTGAGCCACCCAGGCGCCCCAATAAAGTTATTTTTTAAAGGGATTCAGAAATTGAAAGGAATTCAGAAGTGGAAAATATAATAGGGCAGAATTAATATTCAAAAAATACAATGGCTGAGAATTTTCCACTGGTATTAAAAGGCATGAATCAATTCAAGAAGCACATCAATTCTAATTAGGAAAACAAAAGCACCCCTACACATAATATAGTGAAGCCACATAACACTTAAAGACAAAGAGACAAGCTTAGAAACAAAGAGAGAAAAAAAAATAAACAGATTACCAAAATGGAACCACACTTAGATTGGCAATATGCTCTTCAGTGTCAACAACCTGAAAGACAATGGTATAATATCTTCAAAATGCTGAAGAAAAATAACTATTGGAATTCCACACCGAACTAAACCATTATTCAGGAAGAACCACTAAGGAGACATGTTTTCACATAATAACTAAAAGAAGTTATCACTTATGTTAAGTTACATGTTCCATAAGAACGGCCATAAGAATGTATGTCAGAAAACAAGACATTAAAACCAGAGAGGAGCAAGAAAGTATGAGAAGCATTGTAAGCAAACAAACTGGTAAACATGCCCGAAAGTCTAAAAATAATAGCAACAGTTACCAAATTTGAGAGTGTAAAAATAAGGTAGAACTTAAAATATAAACCAGATAAATCAAAACTTCTTTGCACCTTGTTTTATACACCGGAGGAGAGATGAGTTGAAATTAGATAGTGTTAAATCTGCACATTTAAAAGTTAAGAATAAAATCAACAAAGAAAAGAATATCTTTCCAATAGTTGTCAGGAAAGGAGAAAGCAATAAGCAAAGAAAAAAAAATAATGATTACTAGAAAGCACAAAATAAGATTTTTAAAATAAATCCAAAAGCATCAGTAGTAAAATTAAATAGAAATAGACAAATCCTACTTTTCTTCATCAAACATTCAGTGCCTTGACCAGCCTATCTGAAAGGCTTCATCCCCCATCCTCTCTGTCCGGTTGCCCAGTGTCTCAGTCCTTTCCAGCTCCTGTAGCAAAATACTATAGACTGGGTGGTTATAAACAATAGAAAACTATTTGCCACAGTCTAGAGGCTGGGAAGTCCAATATCAAAGCTCCTGCACATTCAGTGTTTGGTTAGGGCCCATGTCCTGGTTTGTAGGTAGCAGTACTCTCACTGTGTCTTCTCATGGCAAAAGGGGTGAGGGAGCTCTCTGGGATCTCTGTTTATAATGCCTCTAACCCCCATTCATGAAGCCTCCACCTCAGAACTAAGCAGCTCCCAAAGGCCCATTTCCCAATACCATCACAGCGAGGTTACGGATTTCAGCGTGAGAACTTGAGGGACACAGTCGGTAGCACCTGGCTTTATTTTTGCTCTTAGCACCTACCACTTGACCCAGCCATGTTTGTCTGACCCTTTTTACTGCCTGTCTCCCCACCTAAAAGTAAGCTTCTTGAGAGCAGGTCTTTGTTTTCACTACCCTGGCCTGACCCCTAGGATGGTTTAAGGACATTGTAGGCATGCCACGATTCTTGAGTTGAATTTACAGAAAAGAAACCTGAATGACCAATAAAAACTTTTTTTTAAATGCTTAGTTTCACTAGGAACAAGAAAACTGCAAACCAAAACAAGATGCCGTGACACCCACGTGTATTGGTTGTATTTGCTAAGTCTAATGGCTCTTCTCAAATGTGAAAGTGAAAGAGATCTCTGGGGGTAAAATTTGATGCTTTTATATGCGTATGCATACATTGTGGAAGGATCACCACAACCAAGCTAAATGACTTATCCATCACCCCTTGGTTACCTTTGGGTGTGTGTGTGCATGCGTGCGGAGATTTGAGATTTATCTTCTTAGAAAATTTCCAAAAAATACAAGGCAGAATTATTAACTGTCATCATCACACTATACATTGTATCTCCAAAACACATTTGTCCTCTATAACTGTAACTTCACCTTTGACCAACATTGCTCCATCTTCCTCACCCCTCTCTGCTTCTTTTTTATTTATTTGACAGAGAGAGAGAGATCACAAGTAGGCAGAGAGGCAGGCAGAAGGTGGGGGGTGGGGGGGAAGCAGGTTCCCTGCTGAGCAGAGAGCCCAATTGCGGGGGCTCAATCCTAGGACCCTGGGATCATGACCTGAGGCGAAGGCAGAGGCTTAACCCACTGAGCCACCCAGGAGCCCCCCTCTCTGCTTTTTTGAGTTCAGCTTTTTTTAGATTTCACACGTAAGAGATCATGCAGAAACTACACAACATTGTGTGTCAACTATACGCAAAAGATTTCTTTTTGTTAAAAAAGTAATATTTGTCTTTCTGTGTCTGGCTTATTTCACTTAGCATAATGTGCTCCAAGGTTGTCCACATTATCACAAATGACAAGACTGCCTTCTTTTTTGATGAAATCTTATCATTTACATCTAGGTGGATAGAACTGAAGGATATTATGCTGAACGAGATAAGTCAATCAGAAAAGGACAATTATCACATGGTTTCACTCATTTGTGGAATTTAAGAAACAAAGCAGAGGATCATAGGGGAAGGGAGGGAAAAATAAAATGAGATGAAATCAAAGAGGGAGAAAAACCATAAGAGACTCTTAATCATAGGAAACAAACTGAGTGCTGCTGGAGGTGAGGAGGATGGGTTAACTGGGTGATAAAATTAAGGAGGGCACATGATGTATGAGCACTGGGTATTATATGCAACTGAGGAATTACTGAACTCTACATTTAAAACTAATGATATACTATATGTTAACTAATTGAATTCAAATAAAATAAGTTTTAAAAAGGTCACCTTTTTTTTGACCTTCTATTATATATTTTTTTCTTTATTCAGTTATACATATCTATAGACATCTGTTTCCCTATCATGGCTATTGTGAATGAGGCTGTACTGAACATGGCAGTGCAGATATCTCTTTGAGGCAGTGACTTCATTTCCTTTGGATACATACCCAGAACTTTTTTACAATGTTGTAAGACAAAACAAAACAAAACAAAAACAGATTTGCTGGGCCCCACCTGCAGAGTTTTAGAATTAGTAAGTCTGGGATAGGACTGGAGAATTTGCATTTCTAACAGCTTCCCAGGACACACTTTGAGAACCATTGCTCTAGAAACTCACTCACACAGGTACATAGGGAGACATTGGAAAGGATGTTCTTGCAACCCTGTTTATAATGATGAAAGGAAGGAAGGGAGGGAGGGAGAGAGGGTGGGAGACAGGGAGGGAGGGAGGAAGAAGGAAAAGGGAAGGAAGAAAGAAAGAAGGAAAAAGGAAGGAAGAAAGAAGGAAAAAGGAAGGAAGAAAGGAAGGAAGGAAAAGAAAGAAAGGGGGGGAGAGAGGGAAGGAGGGAGGAAAGTAGGAAGGAAGGAAGGAAGAAGGGAAAAGGAAGGAAGGAAGAAGGGAAAAGGAAGGAAGAAAGAAGGAAAAAGGAAGGAAGGAAGGAAGGTAAGAAGGAAGGAAAAGAATGAGAGAAGGGGAGGGAGGGAGGAAGGAAGGAAGGGTGGAAGGAAAGGCCTGGGTGGCTCAGTGTGTTAAGTTGCTGCCTTCAGCTCAGGTCATGATCCCAGGGTCCCAGGGATTGAGCCCCACACAGGGCTCCCTGCTCAGCAGAGAACCTGCTTCTCCCTCTCCCTCTGCTTGCTGTTCTGTCTACTTGTGCTCTCTCTGTAACTCTCTGTTAAATAAATAAATAAATAATCTTTAAAAAAAAAAAAAAAGGAAAGAAAGACCCTGTCTCTCAACAGTGGAGTAAGTAAATAAAAACATTATCTGTTTTCCCTATGAAATACTACAAAGAAGTTAAAATAAATGACAGGAATAATGTGTATTAACACAGATAAATCTCAGAAACACACTGTTGAATGGAGCAAGTTAATGGTAACATCTATACCACTTATATTTTCTAGCTTAAACTGCTAAAGTGAAACACACACACACACTGTATGTGGATATAACCATGCATAATTTCTAGAAATGTTTTAACTGGAGAATGATGCACCATCAAGTTCAGAATAGCAATTACCTCTAGGGCAGAGCGGGGAGAGGAGGATGGATGAAGGTGGAGTTTTATGTCAACCCGTAACCAACCTGACACCAAACCAACCAACAAACCAAACAAACAAACAAAAAAAAAACCCAAAGTAATGGCATAAACACAGCACAAGGTTAAGTCTCTTAAATCTTGGTTGTGGATTTATGGGTGTCTTATTATTTTTTGTACTTTCAGGTGTTTGAAATATTTCACAATAAGCGATTTAAAATAAGAAATAGCAGCAGTGCCTTGTTACGCCATTGCAAATCATAGGTCCTTGGCAGTGGACTTCAGCACCATGTGTCTTGCCCCATATGTGAGGTCAGTAGTAACACTGAACTCCACCCAGACATCTCAGAAATCAGTTTGGCTGTGTTCTGGGACAAAGTGATTTCCCTGACACTCCTTTCTCTGCTTCACCAAAGAAAGCAAGCACTGTGGTAGAGACCAAGCCTCAGGACCGCCTCCCCCAGACCCACGGGTCCCACTGACAAAACCTCGTCTAACATTGAGGCAAAATTTTGTTCGATGTTGTGCACATTGAACAATAAGAAAAGGTGTATTTACTGTTCTGACCAATGGGAGCTCTCGCAAGGCAGAGAACTGGGCGTTTGGGAGGCACATCTGGACAAGGGAGCTCTAGCAGCGTCCAAAATATCAGCAACAGCAGAGTGGACACTAAGAGAACCAGACCATGTTAAGACAAGGATTTATGACCAAGGTTTGAGCAGCCATCGTCACAGCAGGGGGGTCAGAGCACCAGCTTCATCTCAAGGAGAGAAGACCTAACTGGCAGTTTAGCCCAAGACAGGACAGTGGTCTTGCACAGGCCACAGTGTGCACAGCTGTGGGAGCCATCGGGCATGGCCAGACATCAGTAGACACTGGCAGGGGCAGGGCACCAGCCTAACTGTCACTTTAATACTGGCAGAGACTTAATATCCTAGTTGGATTCTAAAGGACTTCTTTTGGGGTAGGGAAGGGAGCTGGTCCCAAAATCCAATTTTAGTCCTTATGGTTACAAAAGTCAAACAAGAAGAGAAACACTTTAAAAATCTGTCAGATATTACTCAGATATAAGAGATGCCCTTTTTACTGTTCCAAATTCTATTCCCCGAAGGAGAGTTTCTGGGGTGCTGAGGGCATCATCTCTCCCCATTGTGACAGTGTTGAAGAGTAGCTAAGACCCCGGTGCTTGTTACGGGTGGGTTTCATTCCCTCACAGTCATACCATACTGACCATGGGCTCTAAGGTCCTTATTATGTGACTTAGAAAGAAAATGAGTCATACAGCTCCTCGTACTTGGTTTTGGTGTTCAGTAAATGTTAGCTTCTATCCCTCTTCTGGCAGGCACTTGGAAAGAAAAAGTGGAACTTTCTAGAAATGTTAACCAGGGTGCCGTATTGAGTCAGCTCCCATAGTGAATATTCATGATATTTGGATGAGGCCTCTTGCCTGAGTGGCCCCACTGGTTCTTGGCCGGCCCAAGTGGACGCCAGGCTCACTGCACCTAATGACTGTTAATTAATGGCAATGAAGCCCTCTGGGGAGAGGATTAATGACACAGTCCTCCTGTGCTTTCAAGTGGCTTTAGAAGAAGCACATACAGAGTGAACACTTTGGAAAGAATGAATACAAATGAGCCCCATCACTGCTTTGCAAGAGGAAAGTTTATTAGGTCTACAAAGGGATTTGGGGACCTGCGAGGAAGGTCAAAGCAACAGAGAGAACCACAACACACCTGGTAGGGCACCTTTGCAGCCCAGACCTATCAGACCATCAGGTCACAGAATAGAATGAAGAGGATCGGGTGGGCTCAGCTCAGAGTCAGGCTACACCTGGGCATTTTCTCTCCTTTCAGATCATGATTTACGAGGCTGTCTGGGGTGGCTTCTGTGGTTGGTGCTTGTTAGAGAAGCAGGGCTGGTCCATCGATGGTCCTTCTGTCTTCATGCAATCCTCTTGCTGGCCCCGGGGTATCTAGCATCCAAAGGTGTTGCAGGGCCCACAGCGGGAGCGTGGGCCACATGGGGTGCAGGGATTGGTGACACAGGGTCCGATGGGCCTGTCACATGCGTTGGTCGTGGCGCAGGGGTTGCAGGGCAGCCTGGGACACAGAATTAATAGTTGGTCAGCATGAGAGGAATAATTTTAAAAAGGATAGAGCTCAACCCAAGGAGACAGAAAACGTAGAAACCATTCTCTGACATCTTAGGAAGCCAAAGCCTTATTTGCATTGCCCCTTTACAGAGCTCTGAGACAGTGGCAGAAAAGAGCGAAGAAGACCGAAGGTGGGAGCTCCTGGGTGGCTCAGTGGGTTAAAGCCTCTGCCTTTAGCTCGGGTCATGATCTCAGGTCCTGGGATCGAGCCCCGCATCAGGCTCTCTGCTCAGCATTGAGCCTGCTTCCTCCTCTCTCTGCCTGCCTCTCTGCCTACTTGTGATCTCTGTCTTTCAAATAAATAAATAAAATCTTTAAAAAAAAGAAGAAGAAGAAGACCGAAGGTGGCGTTCCAGCCCTCATTCTATTACCCTGGAGTCACGCGGAAGTGACTTTACCCTTCAGAGCCTCAGCCTCCTCGCCTTTAAGACGGGGATTGGTAATACCTACCACACAGACTGTGTTTATGAAAATACTGTCTGGTGCTGAGTGCTGTACTCTGTGAGCTAATAAATTGTCTTTTTGTTCGGTATCCAAATGCTCATCTACAAGATGGTTATGCTGTCCCCATTCTGCCTGTCTCAGATGATTGCAACAAGGATCAGTGAGACGGGATTTGAACGTGTGGGTTAAACCCAAAAGATTATTCAAATATATCTGATGGTCATTGCATTTTTTGTTTTTCCTTTTGTTGTCACAGGTCAACTGTGAAGGTACAAAGCTTTATTTATGCATCAGCCTCCAAAAGCTCACCAGTTGGAGAAAACAATCGTCTCACAAGTATCTTTTGGAACAGAAAATACCTTTCGGCCATATGATGACAGCAAAAAATACCCTCCATGGTACACTACTATAACAGAAAACTCTGGTCTTTACAGACATATTGGATTCTGGAACTTCACCTGAAAAGTCTCTGTTTTGTCCTTGAGTAAAACCGTGTGTGTGCCTTGCAAGGGTATGGCTTGCTGGCTACTCACTTGCAGTCCTCGCTCTCCAGGAGGCCCCGGTAGGTGTTGATCTCACACTCCAGCCGGGCCTTGACATCCAACAGCACCTGGTACTCCTGGTTCTGCCTCTCCAGGTCACTCCTGATCTCAGCCAGCTGGGACTCCCTGGAGAACACGCTGACAGAGACCGAGGCCCGCTATAGC